>VURO01008737.1:0-17898 GCA_015108175.1 Pelvicachromis taeniatus
AGTGGACTCCCCGTACATCGTTTTGAAAACCCCTCGCGGTCCGCGATTGAGCTAATGGGTAACCGACATCTCCGAAAACGTTCGTGGAACGTTTGCAAATATATCATGTCCTGACTAAATCGTTTTTTTTTTCACTCAGCTGAATAAACGTCAAAAAGAAAACTGATTAAACAGAAGTGTGAGATTGTAGAGAATTTACTCCAGTGTCCTGTTATATTTTAGACAGCAAGGAGCAGACGGCCGAGTTTATTCAACTCGAAACAGCTGGTGATGCATATCTGAAGGCTAGACGTCCCAATTCACAAGCCTCGCACTTCCGGCCTTCGAAGGACCCGGTCCACGTAATCGCGAAGGCTGGATCCTCCGAAGCATGCAGCCTAGGTTTGCGAGATCTCGCAATAGTTCATCTTAATTTTTTTTCTCCCATGTCCCTTGCGGGGTTCCGTACAATTTAAACATTTTGTATGTTCTAGTGAGAATAAAATATGGATTTATGAGGTTTTCAAATCAGGTCCTTCAGTTTTTGTAATTTTTACATTTTACATAGCATCCCAACTTTAGCCTCTAATAGAAGCTCACGTTAAAAGAAAAAATAACTGAGAAGTATAGTCTACAGCTAAGCTCACATTTCTTCGCTTGCTGTGTCTGTTAAATAAACAGTTATAATACTCCATTTATAGTTATCACTATTTTACTTTAGCATACTAACATTTGTGTTAAACAAACACAGATGACATTTATAAGGATATAATTTGCAGATATTGGTGGCAGCGTGTAAATAAAAAGTTTTATCTATTATAATCTCAGGCAATTAGTCATACATCAGATGCAGTAAGCAGTTGGCAAAAGTTGCAAGCACCCAGTGGTGTTTTTCTGTCCTGATCACCCTGTCAGCCAGACCCCTGATAAGACAGAGAAGAGTTCAGTCCAGTCAGCTCACTAATTAGCTGACTGCAAAGTGAAAGTCTGTCTTCACACTGCTGCAGACCACAGATGGAAATACTGAAAAAAGTTCTACAGATTAATCCCTTAGGATATTTGTAGTGTATGCTTAAAGAGAAATAACCAAGACACTGCAGCTTAGTTACCAATGCAGTTATTATTGAAAGCAGAGACTAGAAGCAGTGCCTTTTACAGGAAGTCAAGCAGAGACGACCCACTGCTTAACAATTTAACATCATAAAATGGATCCGATAAAAACATACGTCTGCACCTTTCTGCACTCCTTCCTGACTGAAAATGTCAAATATTATTATATTATATTTTACATTAATAATAATAAATATCTACTATCGTATATTGTCAAAATTATTTATTATTACCGTAATTTCCGGACTATAATTTTTGCACAAGCTTTGAACCCTGCGGCTTATTGTCCAGTGCGGCTTTTCTAAGGCTTTTTCATGATTTTTGTGACATTGTAAGAGGATATGTTTTGGTTTGTTCCTCCATTTTGCCTGGCAGAAAGGCATGTGATCAGACACATGTTGGTCACATGTGTGTCCGCAAGCCAAAGTAGTGCCGTACAAATTAGCGCTAAAAAGAGACTAGATTAGCTAGCTGGCTCTGCTGGCCCTGTACCCATATCTGCAGCAGGTCTCCAAGGTGAACAGCCTCTGGCATGTTAGAACAAGGCAGCTAAGGGAAGTCGGCAAGTCAGAGCCATAACTTCAGGATAAGGATTGGCTCTAAGGGCTGGGTCAGTCGGGCGGCGGTGCGCGGCCCACTTTGCGGGGCTCTTCCGAGGCTGGTGGAGCAGTCGCTCCGTTGCCCTCCCCTCACCTCGTGCACCGCCGCTACTAGCAACTAGCCCGCTAGTGCTACTAGCCCGCTAGCGCACCTGCGGCTTTTAGTCTGGTGCGGCTAATGTATGAACAAAATATGATTTTTTCATAATTTCAAGTTGTGCGGCTAATATTCAGGTGCGCTTTGTAGTCCGGAAAATACGGTGGCTGACAATGAGTGGAGGAGGAAGCTATTCCTTATGGAAAAATAGCAATAAAACACTTGAAAACACCAGAATAGACATAAAACAGTGGTATTAATCGTAAACTATCAGAAGACTAAAAGAAACATTTACAGAAACTTTTTACTATCAGTTTGAAATCAGTTAATATCATTGCTGAATATAATTTAAGATTGAGCTCATTAAACAGTGTATATTGTCTTTAATGCCCAACATCATATTTATCATAATGAAAAAAATAATAATTTTGTATTTCCAATACATATGAGAAGCTCAAATATCAGACAAAACCCAAAAAGTTGTTCATGAGTGCAGAAACAGAGGCCTAGGTCTTGATTAAAAACTGGATGACAGTAGAGCTGCCAAACCTTCTCCATCATCATCATCATCAGAGCTTTATAGTTAACTTTTTCACACACCATCTTTTCTACATCACACATTGGCCAGGGTGGTTAGCAAGAGGAAACGTTTTATGATGACACATTACTGAAACTCGTTTACGTGCTAATGCTAGCCACGGACAAAGCAAAGATTGCCACAAACATTGATCTCATCAGTTTACTGTGAAAGACCAGAAGTTTGTCCACAATGTGCATCCATAATTTAACGTGTTTGCGCACTGCATTCTAATCAACACGTTGCCTACTTTCTGATGCTCCGAATCCTAACGTTTGTTTAGGTATACTTCCTATTGTACTATTTTGTTAAATATATACAAAGATCAGTCGAATACCACTTATGGTAAAGATATAAATCACCATTGTCAACTTTATTCAAAAGCCTCCAACACTTTTGCAGCTCTGATTGCTTTTTTCCGGACATTTATTTAACAAGCTGAAGTCAGTGTGTAGCACATTCGTAATGCTCCGTAATGCCTCAGTTGAAAATCAAATTTAGTGCGCACTGGAAGCTGCAGGCGATGTTAAAAGATAAGGAAGAACTATCTCACCCATCACATGCTGATGGGGAAGCATTACATGAGCTGCATGAACAGTGAACAGGACTCTAAATGCACGTTAGATAGCCCTCCTGTTGCTGGGATGGCTTCTAATGAGTACAAATGCAGCACATTTCATAGAGAAGATAGTGTTTCCTGTCAATGTATTATTAATATCAAATTTCACATGCATTTCATGACCCAGTATGTGCACAGTCATGGTAGCAGTGCATATATTCATATGCAATGTAAAACCTAATGTTGTGCTTAATTATAAATATTAACTAGACTGAACTTTTTTTCCCCCCAATCGACTTGTTATTAGCACTTATTTTAAAGAAGTTACCAGAAATTTTCCTTCAAAAGATTCAAGATTCTTTATTTGTCACGTGCATAGTTACACGAGTACAACATGCAGTGAAATGTGACCTGAAACGCTCGACTGTGCAAAAAGACAAGAGAACATTATACACAGTGAGGGAATATATACAAAGGAGACATTATGTTCAGCAAGGGGTGAGTTATATACATTATATAAATAACATCAACAAATTCTGGATATTCTGTACATTGTGTGAGTGGGGTGTTAAAGTGTCTTGTGCTGTAGTGAATCCGTAGTGAAGCCTAGCGTAGGGGGGCATGTCCTGATTTAACACACGGATGGCCTGAGGATAGAAGCTCCTCTTGAGCCTCTCTGTTTTTGCCTGGATGGTGCAGATCCTTCTGCCTGATTGCAGAAGTTGGAACAGTTTATTGCTGGGATGGGACGGGTCCTTCAATATCTGCGCTGCTCTGGACCAGCATCTCCTGGTGTAAATGTCCTGTAGGGAGGGGAGAGCAGCCCTGCAGCAGCACTCTGCTGCACCGATCACTCTCTGAAGAGCTTTTTGATCCTTGACACAGCTGTTCCCATACCAGGATGCAAAAAGCTGGTTTGCAACATTTGTAATAAGCAACACTCATTTGAGTTGGTTTAAAACTCAAAGATTAAGTAAGCTGGAAATTTTGACTTTCAGTTATGCAATGTAACAAAGTAAATACATGCATATATACATATACATATATACACATATACGTACATATATACACATATACATACACACACACATATATATATATATATACATACACACACACATATATATATATATACATACATACACACATATATATATATACATACATACACACATATACCCACATTTATACACACACCCCTACTGTGAAAATAGTGAGTGACAACACCCGATCAAAGTCCTACATCCTCCCTGTGCTTTGCAAAAACCATATTTTTTAAACCACAGCTTCACTCCACACACTTTTTAGTGTTGTAGGGATACAGGGATGTTTTGCATTTAATTTCCCCCTCAAATTGTATCCTTATTCCCTTTTAGAAAATTGTCAGGAAGTAGGTTGTTTATTGCTTTTTACATAATTTGCGGAGTGAGAAAATCGATGTATTCTTAACCCTGGCATTTATTTTAATGCTTTGTTGCTGGTTTTGAGCATCTGTGGCAATTAAAAAAAAATAAACATATGGCTTTAGGCATAAGCTGAAAGTGGCAATGCCACATAGTAAGAAGCAGTGGTAGTGTTTTTGTGTATTTTGTAATCTATAATCGCTGTCCGATTCTTAATTGCACAGCCATTAAGAATCAAATCAGCGTCTAAATAATTTGCTGGTTTTCTCCCTCTGCTTGCTTTTTACTTTTTAAGAGATTTTCTCAGGTTACAGAGTTGTCATTAGACTGTCGAAAGAGATTTCTTTGAGGCTCTAGCACTCCTTACATTACATCAAACTCTTGCAAGTCTAGAAAAGCAGCTGTTGGACAGAAAGATGTCTGAGTGGTAAGTATTTTGGCTTTCCAATATTTTAGTAATCTTCAGTGTCATTTATATTAATCCTACTTCAGACCAACCTGTTTTACGTCTCATTTGATTTGTGCTTTGAGAAATTGTTTCCTCACGTATCTTTTCCATCTTCTGTTATTAGACTTGAGAGAAGACTGAACTATGCTACTGTCCTCCAAGGAATTCCAGCAGTACTTGATGTTGAGTTCAGTAATTCTACAAAACATATTGTGTAGGTAAATACAAACAACATCAGTTTGATATGTAGTTCTTGATATTTCACAACCTTAGTTTAGAGGTACCACAATCACAGTATATAGTGAAGTCTGTAGCAAAGTTTAGAACAGTGAAATTTGGAGAATAATTTGGGGACAAAACAAATCAAGGCATTCTGAATGAAAAGGTGGTGGCCATGTTTGCATAGCCATTTTTCAAAATATGCTTTTATGGCATTATTGTGTGTCGGCTGGTGATCAGAGCTATGGAGGTTGACATTGAATGTCACCTATGGGGACATTGGGGAGGGAGCCTGAGTTAGTGCATGATGTTGAGAGATACTGACCTCAGTAAACATCTTGGCTATCTTCAGCTATGTGTTCTGGACACTCAGGTGAAAGAAAGGGGGCTAAGCTATCAGCTGATAGCCTAGCTGGACAGACCTGGCACACCCAAATATACAGGGTGCACTGGTTCAGGAGTTCGTCAACTCCCAATTTGACAGCATTTCGAAGGAGGCTGGGGAAAAGACAATGCCCCTCCGTAGCTCAGGCTGCTGGTCGTGGTAATTCCAGAAGAGTCCTATTGGGCTTGGATAGCCATCACGTGATGGCCTCCAGCTCACAGCCGTTAACAGCCAAGTGTGAATTGGTGGGAATGAGAATCAGCACCTCCAAATCTGTAGCCATGATACTCAGATGGAAAAGGGTGGCAGGCCCACTCTAGGTAAGGGATGAGTTGTTGTCCCAAGTGGAGGAGATTAGGTATCTCAGGGTCTTGTTCACAAATGAGCAGAGAGGGGAACGAGAGTTTGACAGATGGATTGTTGCAGCAGCTGTAGTTATGCGGATGCTGGACCAGTCCGTCATGGTGAAGACAGATAAATATAAAAGTGAACATCTCAGTTTACAGGTACATCCCTACCCTTGCCTGTGGTCATAAGCTTTGGGTAGAGATTGAAAAAACGAGATCTCAGATGCAGGCCTCTCCCTTAGAGAGAGGGTGAGTTCAATCAATCAACAGAGGCTCAGTGTAGAGCTACTACTCCTCTACATCAAAAGAAGCCATTTGAGGTGGTTCACACATGTTCCACCAGGAGGTGGCCCCGGAGCAGATTCAGGATACACTGGAGTTTAGCTAGATAAGCAAGAAGAGATGATTGGGGAGAGGGAGGTCTGAGGTTCTCTGCTTAGGCTGGTGCCCCCGTGTTTAGTGGAAGAAAATTGATGAACAATAAATACATTCAATATTGATTATATCAGTCCAACTTGAGGCGACTGTTGTTGTGATTTGGTCCTGTATAAATAAAACTGAATTGAACTGAAGCTTTGCTTCGTGTTTTTGAGGCAATGAGTTTGCATATTTTTCTGGGAACCAAATAGATTTTACAGTGTGCTCCAAGTCAGTTCTTCTGTGCAAAATGAAGTAGATAAGCAGAAAGGTAGACTAGATGCCAGATTTACAGGGTAACACAGCATGTGCCGCAATCTGCCATAATCCCTCACACAGATATGGTCAGTTTATTGGGTGAAAATTGGAATGTTTTCCAAACAAAGGCACGCTCAGCAGTAAAATGTGTTTCACAAAAATGAGTAAATGAGTTTACACACTTGATTTAGATATTTTTGTGCTTCATGTAAAATAACTCCCAAAAATACATCTGCAACAAAGACAATGACAAAAATCTCAAAGTTACTACCTCTTACATGCAATCTTGTCACTGTGCCCTCTTTGTAAATACTGACAGTACTAGTTTTCTAATCGAATGGTTTCTGTGGCACAGAGAGTTGGGTCCAAACACAGGACGTGAGACTCAGGAGTTAATCTGAAAAAACAGCTTTAGTCTTTTTTGAAAAATACAAAATATACATACAAGGCAGTGCTGGAACCAGGAATGCAAAACTCATAATCAAAGGGAAACCAGAACAATGAAGCAGACAGCATTGAGGGAGGAACTGAAGAGGACAAGGAAAGACTCAGACAATAAATACACACATAACAAGAGAGAACAGGTGGAAGCACAGCTGGGACTAATCACAGACGACAAGACAAGGGAAGTAGAAGTAAATACAAAAACTTGAAACAAGAGACCGTCAAAATAAAACAGGAAATAACTCTGAGAAACTGACTTGGTGTTTGTGTAAAGTTTGTAGTAACGTTTGTAAACTGACAGCCACAGAGAGAGGAGTGGAGGAACAGTGGAAACATAAAAGAGAACAAACAAACCTATAATCATCATAAGTGATGAACTAAAGGCACTAATAACAGATTCAAAATCACCAATACAGCATGATTAAAAATGGACCAAAAACAATGTAGAACGAGAACATAATGACTTTATAAATCCCCTCCCAAAACAAAAAAAAAATCAGCCTACAACTCAAAACGACCATGACAAGTTTGCACTGATGAGGTGCAGGTTTATACCAGTGACATTGAGGCTGAATTAAATTTGGCTTTCCTTATATTTGATGCACAGAAACAGAATTAGAAAACCAAAAAAGAAAAGTTTGCATGTTTTTCTCTAAACCATCCAATCGTCTTTTTGTTTGTGTGTCTCAGTTTGTTCAGCATTCTGAACTCTTCGTTCTACTCTGAGATGTATGAATGTGTCACTCTGTTTTTCAGCACCCATCATGACAGCTAAACAAGTGAGCAAGCGAAAGAGTGACAGAGACAGAGAGCTAAAGAAGATTCCTTTTTAGCACAATGATCTAGCCTGTCCAGGGGCCCCTTGTACTCTTACTCCTAGTCTCTATAGTGACAAAGTTTTAAAGCGATCACTTACTTTTTGACAGTTCAAACTTCCAGTCAGCCTCCGTTTTAGTTTTGTTGTTGGAATGAAAGGAGCCTGAGCTGAACTGCACATTGGGGTTGCAAAACATCAGCGGCTGACACAACTCAGCTGATGGCTACTTCAGGGCTGCTGTTATGAATTGCTGTCTTGCAGGTGCGGAGCAGAAGGACTGGTGTTCTTCAATGAGACGCCGCACATAAGTGAGTTATTAGATATTTTTTGTCATCAATATACTGAAATGTTTGATAAACACTACCTTGTTACATTACTATAATTTTGGAGTGAATATGAGCAGCAATAGAATCTACTTTTAAACCAAATGCTTCCACAGACCATGATCCTGTGGAAAATATATATCCTCCAAGCCTTTTTTTCTGTTTGCATTCACACCTCTAATAGGAGTGCAATGTCACGTCTGGCTGTGGCACTTCTTTCTCCCCTGGTAATCCTTATCTCTACATCATTTATTGTAATTGGAATTACTAGCACAGATTTTTATATTTTGCTCTGATGTTCTGACTGCTGCTACTGTCACACTACAAGCAGCAAAGTTACCACACAGAGAAACAAGCCCAGTTACACCATTGCCTGGTTTCCTTGGAAGTGTTACTTTAGGGCTTGTTGACATTCCTTTGACTGACAACACTGCAGTGATGTGAGCAAGCATAAACTAACAAAACTCCCATATTAACACACAAGGATGAAACCAAAATTGAGACTTTCATTTCTGAATGCCTGATGTTTTACCACTTTTTTACTGCAAATGCATTCGACAGACACTTTATTAGGTACACCTAATCAGCGTATTATTAATGCATTAGTAAATCACATGGCAGCAACTCAACGTATTTAGGCATGTAGGCATTGTGAAGATAACCACCTGAAGTTCAAACTGAGCATCAGAATAAGTAAGAAGGGTTATCTTCATGACTGAACTGACATGGTCATTGGCACCACATCAGCTTGTTGCTTACCCCCACCCAGGATTATCACCAAACACAACAAACTAAAACAACAAAGCAAAACAACTTACAAGTGCTTCGATGGAAGGTCAGCACAGTCACCCAGCTGAAACACACTTACTAAGGAGTTTTCTCAATCACAGTGAACACCTTAACGATCACTGACACAGTAAAAAAAAAAACAAACTCTGAGTCCAAAATATCCCGGACGAGCCCCCATTTATGCCACAACCTGTCTCAGGAGTCACAACAGAAATACTGAGACTGACATCAGAAAAGGGTAGAATAGGTTTTATTTTAACCTACATAATAAGTTAGCTGAAAACAATTAGTACCGTAATGAACATAAATTAGGTCAGTGACAAAAACTGTTGGGTTTTCTACATGTCTTTATCCACACCTCACCAGGCGTGTTCAATTAGCAATTCAGCCCAGGCAACGCCTGAAGACTCTTCCACTGCCATTTCAAAGAGAATAACTGTCATAGAGAGGCATAACAGGCTGTTCTGAGTATTTCAGAAATTGCTGATCTGCTGATAGTTTTCATGCATTATCATATATAGGGTTTACAGAGAATGTTTTAAAAATAGAAAAGATCCAGCAGTCTAAGCAAAAAGGACAGAGGAGAATGGTCAGACTGCTTTGAGCTGATAGGAAGGCAAATTAACTAAAATAATCAGTTATTAGCAACAAAGTATGCAAAACAGCATGTATGAATGTCAAGCATTAGATGTCAGCTAAGAAAAGGAACCTGCGAGGATAATGTACATAGTCATTAAAATTAAACAAAGGATTGGAAAAGCATTAACTTCTCTGACTTTTGATTTCTGCTTCAACATTTAGTTGGCTGCAGGGTCAGAATCAGGATAATGATGGTGTAACAATGGGGAGGAGTTTTGGTTCCTTAGTACTAACTGAGCATTGTTTAAAACACCACAGGCTAAGTATTGTTGTTGACTTAACCATGAGTTCACTGCACTTAAATGACATCTGTAGTCACCAAATCTACAATAGAGCATTTTAAATATTATGGTGCATATGTATAAAAACACCCATTTCCACACTTTCACTATTATTCATGAAGTCAAAATGTGAAATTTTGATATAAAATGTAAAATAAAATTAAACTAAAAAAATGAAAGCAATGAATAATGGATCTTAGAAACAACAAAATGTATTTTATACAAATATATTTATATAATATAATATATATTTAGATACACTTTGTTACGTCGGTTTGTTAAGAAACATAAGGTTTTTTGTGATTACGTTTACATAGTTCTGAGTCACTGGCCTTGTATTCTGAACATTCAACACATTTTGCAACTGACAAACATCCCATTATAATATGACTAAAACCCAAAACTAATACTTTATTATTATTATTGTTTACTATTCAAACTAAATTTAAAAATAAAATTTAAAAACATGATAACACTGATCTGGGGGGGGGGGGTGGGGGGTTGGAAAATGGGCACATACGTGCACATTTGTACAAATTTCATGATCTGTAAAAGAAGAAGAATGCATATAATGTCCACACCTTTTTAAAAGGGGAAAATGCATTTCTGAATTTGCCCATAATGTTTTATGCATCTGGCCACAGGTCCATTTACTTATAGTCATCCTATGGATCCAGGAGGCTTTCAAGCAGCACAGTGGTCCCTGTTGTGTTATCATAAAGTCATAATGACCTGTTTAGCACTGTCCCTCAATATCAAAACTAGACCTCTGGGATCAATATGGACTTTAACAGGAGCATCTACTCCTCATCCCCAGGTAGTTTCACTGTTGTTTAATCTTTTCTACCTTTATAGATTTTGGCAGCTGTTATCAGGGTTCAGAGGTTTGTACTGACCAGGGATGTCTGTCTTTCAGAAAAATGTCCACATTTCAGTAGAACCATCTTCGGGCATTTTACTCACAAAATACTCACATTTGAGAATACCAACAAGCGTTTTAATTGTTGTTGTTGTTTTTCCTGCATTTGTGCTTGATAGAAAATGGGAGAGAAACAGCTACTTTTCTACACACCATCAAATTATCTCAATCGTGATTATGCATCAAAGCTTCACATTAAGGAGATAGAGAGTGACCGAGAGAGTAATGAGACAATAAATTTAGTCAACATATAATTCCAATTACTTTAAACTTGCACCTTATTATGATTTATTTCTTTGAGATTTTTTTTCATCATGGCAATCAATTCTGCACTTCCTCAGTTTGAACTGTAGCGAAGCGTGCGATCAAGCTTTAAGGCTTACTCACCTCACTGACACGGAAGACTTTTTACAGCGTGCAAATTTCTTTGTCTATTTTTTTTTTTGGTTGCTGTCAGTCGTCTTCATGACATACCGAAAGAAACAAAAAAAAAACAACTTCTGCAAATAATCGGACTGTAATGATTCTGAAAATTATATTTTAGGTGCCTTTGTGTTTGGCTATTTGGCCAACATCAAATTTTAAGGCTTAATGTTATTCTGAAAAAGAAGCGTTTAACTACCTCGTATACTGAAAATGCCTAAAATTATGCTGGCAAGTACTAAATGTGATTGTTTGTGTCTGTGTCAGTGTGTGTATCTATGGATGATCATACGTAATGTTTGTATGCGCATGTGTCTACACACGAGCTATATCATGTTCCCAGCTCAACGCTGATGTGTATCGATTAAGAGGTCCGTCACCTCCAGCTCAAACAAACAGCTTGCAGTATATGTGTGTGGGTGGTTCCGTGGCAACCCTGAGTGAAAGATAGCCTCGAAAACAACCTCCCAGGTTCTACACTCTCTGATGTTCAGCACAATTGCAATTGACTTCTATTTTCTCCCTTGGCCAAGTGCCCAAACACCATAAAAATCACTGGATGCTGATAGTGGTTAACGCTGATGTAACTGCTGTATGTAAAAGAGAAAACATTCAAATGATTAATTTAATGGATAGTTTTGTGTAGCTGTAGAAAAGTAAGTAAAGTCGAAACGCTATTTATATTTAAAGATATTGATCAGAAAGTGCTAAACAAAAAAACAAAAACATTACACATCACTATACTGAAATAGTTAATTCAAAGTAAATTGTAAAAAAAAATGTTTTGAGTTGCTTTTTAAAAAGCTCAACAAAGTCTGCAGACCTCAAACTAAAGGTCAGAGAGTCCTGCTACTATTTAGAAGGCTCTATAGTTTTCAGTATGTGGCACAACCAGCAGGCCTTAGTCACATGACCTTATTTACCTGCTAGGGACTTACAGGTGTAAAAGTTCTTTGATGCATGCTGGTGCTTGACATATAGGCTGAGTTTAGGTCCAACATAAGGACAACAAACACAATTTGTTTTGGTCAAAGTTTGCATGCAATGAAGATACCCAATGGTTGCAGTGTACCTCCTTTACACCTCATATTGACAACAACTCTGTCAGAAATATCAGAGATAGTTGGCGTGCCAAAATGAAAAGTAAACAAACAAACAAAAAGCTGATCAAAACCATTTGCAGGGTGAAGAAAAAAAAGTGAATGTAGCGTAAGTCAGGAATACGTTTCAAGATGCCAGTGAGTGTATTTTCTTGTCAGTGATTAAGAGCAGACTTTATGGCCTTGGAGGATTCAACACAAAAACTTGGTTGAACTCAAACACAAAGTTTAGGAACATATTCTTTTTATTTGTAAGCGCTATATCTCCAACACTTTAAGGTATTTTAAAAACAAAACAAATGTAACTACCTGGACTGCAAAGCAAGACATATTAGCTGCTTTGATTTATTGGTATTGATCACTCTTGGATGTAATACATTACAAAATAATCTCAGCTGATCTGTGGGTTATTGATTAGATAATTTTCAGGTCACAGACCACTGGCAGACACTGGCATCCCTTGTGGGCCGTAGCCGAGGAGGCGTACGTCGGCCGGGACATCCAAAGGCCGAGAAGGCCGGAAGTGCGAGGCTTGTGAAATGGGACAGTCTAGCCTTCAGATTAGCATCACCAGCTGTTCCCACCCTTACCGCTTCCACCTCCTCGGTTTTACCGTCTCCATTGCTGCCTCCAGTGGTGGAAACTGGAATTGACTGGGTTGCGCTATCACTTCTGGCATATGGTGGGCCACGTAGGATACACCAGACCCATCCTACAAATTCGGGGAAATGTAGGCCGCATTTGTCGGCCGCATTTGTAAGAGTCTACAAATTGGGACAGCCTACGTCGCGTCGCTGTGACGTAATTGGCCTACAAATATGGCCCACGAGGGATGCGTCCTAGGACTTGAGACACAGCCAACGTGTTGGTAAGTTTATAATAAATCACCTGGTTCTGTAAGTTAAAGGTTGTGTAAACCTAGGCGTGCATTGATGGTCAATAACGCATGTGTTGGCGTTGTTTTGAAAAGTGTTTTAGGGCTACATGATTATGGCCAAAATGTTAATAATGCTTATTTTCTTCAATATTGAGATCACAATAAATTGCCATGATTATTTGCAGCAAACAGAGTAAGAAGCCAGAATACGGATGATGGAACTAAACTTAAAAATCGCAGCTTTATTTGCTGGTAAAAATGTGATGAAACATAATAACAGGGTAGGATAAGAACTGACTGACAGCTGGAAACTGCACACATAATGAGAGAGGACAAAAAAAAAACAGAGGGAGATGCAAACAGTATATACACAGGAAGAAATTAGGACAGAGTGGACACACCTGGGAGCACAGCTAAACTGAATCTAACTGACGAGACAGGCAAAGCAAAACTGATCACAACACACACAAGCCAGGAGACTATCAAAATAAAAAAGGAAGTAACACATGCAAACACTTAGACCCAGACTAAGACATGACCTAGGGACCAGCGATAAACAGACATGGAGCCGTGACCTACTGCGACGGTAAAGGATGAAACACAGAGCGATAATAACAGGAAAGGATAAAGCCAAGGACCAGGCTAAAGGAGAATGAACTCGACAAGACAGGGAAAGCAGACCGCTACAGAGACAGACTCAAGGAGACGACTGGGGAGTGTTAGGAATAAAATGATTAAATAAAGCCACTTTGTTTGATTTTATATACACATTGCTATTGTGAGCTGACACTCCATATAATAAGGGTCAAAGCAACAATTCAGCACTATGATTGAATTGAATTATTGAGACTGACATGTTGAGTTGCAAACATGCTTACACATCATATGTAGAGTTAGAGTCGGGGTGATATTTTCTGGGCCATGAGAGTCTGAACAGAATGTGCCTGACTTAGATCATGAGCAGAATCAACAGGCTGAGAATTGCTAGATAATATTAATGCAGCAAGATTAGGATGGGGAGGTGTTTTTCTTTCTGTATCTTCTTCCAGGAAAAGAGCAGATGCTAGACGAGGTCAGACATGGACGGAGTGGAGGAGAAGATCCGCGGGGGAAACAGCAGGACTGCCACATCGCTTCCCAGAAGAAGATAGTTCTAATAATACTTGTTTTTGTTGTGGTATAAAACTGTATTGCCTGCTTACAGGGCCATCCTTTTTGTGAATCAGACTGCTGGTTCACATCGAGGACCAGCACTCTCCAACTCGTAATTTCAACTGCTGAAGCAAATTCATTCTTTTCAAAGACAGTCGTTTTCCTGTACCTCCTGTAAGAACAGAAAACAAACACAACAGGAGACGGAAGGTAACCAAACACAGAGGCACTGCTGACAGGACATGGACACGAGACAGGGACAGACTGGACTGGATACATAATCAACCAAGTAACCAAGAAATATACATCACAAAACTGTGAGATGCTAAGATGCTAAACTCAAGACAAATACAGAGCCAGAACATAAACACTTGTTAAATCCAAAAACAAAATCAAAACACAGGAGCCAAGATCGAGGACCACGAGCTGATTTTAGTGACAACGTTTTCACAAATCTTGCAAGACAATAAAAGTGGTCCTGATTATTCACATAACTTGAGTGAGTCTCTTATAAGAAATAAACAAACAATAAAAACAAACTGTAACAATAAAACAAAAACAACCATCAATATTAAATCAACAGGTCACTGCTTTCGTCCAGAAAACCTCAAGTTGTATGACGCAGGGAACAGCTGGAGTCAGGTGCCAATTTATAGAGCGCTTTATTTTCTTTGGTTTTTGTAAATGTAGCTCGATCACGCTCTATTAATTGCGCAGGGTAAAGGTCATGATTCGGATGATTAATTGTGCACCCCTAATTAATTTGATCATAAACACACGGATACACACTTGCCAATTAAATTGAAAAAAAAAAAAGACAGATGTGGAGAATCTCTTCTTTCATTACAGTTTTTGTTTTGTTTTTTTATGATGGAACAAATCAAAGCTGTGAAACAACGTTTTGATGTCCAAGATAAAACCCAGTTTGTTCTGTATGTAACGGAAATGTGTTTTGGTTACTCAGCAATATTTAAACCCGACTATTAAGATGCTGCTATTGGTCTTTTATTCAAGTTTTAATAAAGTTAAAATCAAATCAGGAAACGTTTCAATCCCACTTTAGTCATAATTATGAATTTGTGCCAGTGGCTTTAAATAAATGTGTTTTTTGCACCATAATATCAAACTACTGTTGAAGGGTGATTGTGCCATTGTCTGCCTCACGTTAGGTGCATTTTCAGCTGCAGTGTAACTTTCAGGATTTCATCAGCCAAAGATTTAAAGTCATAAAATTTAGCGTAGTATAGATCCTTTGCCCACTGGCAACTGAAGTGCAAATTATATTTTCTATATTGATGCAATAAATGTGAAAGTTTTCCCTGTTATACTAAACACGTAATCTTCAACAATGTAAATCAGTCACCATCGGAAGAACTTTGACAAAATGTTGCATTTTCTTCTTTGCTAATTGTCAACCACAAAATAAATGTTTTACATCAATTTCAGCTGCCTTCGTAATGTGCAGGAGTCATTTACTTCACCTTCACACTGGGTCAGTGTATAGAAGACCTGACAAACAGCTGATGTGTAAGAGTATGTTGCACCAGCTGGTTAGAACTTCAAATGGATCCATTTTTAGTCACTGGTGTCTCACAGATTTACATACAGTGTCCTCTTATGTTTGTCATAACACACTTCATTAGATCACAATAGTGGAATTGGTTTATTCCCCAAGTTGTAACATTTGGACACTTTAGAATCACAATTGAAAGGACTGTGTAAAAGCAATATTTCAGCATGAAGAAGAAAACCGTGTAAATCAGGGGTGGGGGAACTCCAGGCCTCAGGCAGGTTTTAGGCGTGTCCTTGATCAAACACAGCAGATGCAAATGGCTAAATTACCTCCTCCTCCTGGTAATGAACTAATCATTTGATTCAGGTGTGTTGACCCAGGGTGATGTCTAAAACCTTCAGGACACCGGCCCTTCAGGCTTGGAGTTCTCCACCCCTGCTGTAAATATGAACTCCAATTGTGTTGTGTTACTACTACATGATCTTCTAACCTTGCTAGCATCCACGTCTATTGTGCATGAACGTCAATGGATGCAATGAATCAATGCAAAAAAACCCAAAAATCAACAACGTAAATCTTTTAAATAAAACCCTGGCTGTGAAACTTCCTTCACCCTCCAAACTACCTCTTTAAAAGACGACCAATACACAAAGTATTGCTGTAGTTGCAGCATAAAGGCACTGATGCTGAAAAACACCGTATGGTATCCCTGCAGTGCCAGCTGCATCTGAAAGACCTGCAGTATTTTAAGCCCTTGGATTAGAACACACTGGCTACAGTTACATCTATACTCGTAAATGTTCTTGGGTTGGTCCAAACCTTTCTTGTCCTCGTTTGTTTTCAAGCTGTTTTAAACCAGTCTGAGAGAAATCACAGGAATAAGCCCAAAAAAACATAAGGACTTTTTCTTCTTCTTCTTTTTTTATATAAAAAGAGACTTCTGTTCAAATATAAATGTTATATTTACTTAGCACATGTCCAGTGAATTTTCTCTACTATCTCAAAAAATGTTACGATGGAATCAGCAAAGCATGACACACATGCAGAAGTTGCAGTAACAGCAGAGGGAGATATTTTATTTCAAACCAACCTGAAAATAATCACAGGAAAGTATTTAAACAGTCATTATTAACACATTTACATGTATATACATATTAGTCGCCTAATTATTTCTGGTGATTAAGGACTGTATGTGTGTTTTTTGATCACTACCGACTCCGTGGCTTCAAATATATAATCTCCCCCTGCTGGTAATGCAACTTCTGCATGCGTGTCCATTCCATGTTGTGGAGAGGCAAAGCGTAGGATTGTCATGGTGTTCCACGGCAGTTGTCAAGGAGCATGTTTGTTACATGTTTTGCTGTGATACTGGTTTGGATACGTTGCAGTGCAGACAGTAAAGCTGGCATCAGTCTCATTTTGTGCAGACAGCTGGCTACCATGTGTTAGTATTGACTATGTAGACACATATTCACTTACATTGTGCTTTGAGGTGAATACTAACACCCTGGAATTGCACAACAATTTACAAATAATATTCTATATTGATCCAAAAATCTTTTGCAGTTCTGTGAACAGTTTACTGTTGCTTTACTAAACAAGCATGAGTATTTTCCAGATGCACGGCAAAGGAGGAGAAAGTAGTACAAAGAAAATGTGCATCTCCTTTGATTACATTAAAATAGCTTTGTGGCATAATGGAAACCATAAGGCAGACTGAATTTTAACATTTTAACACACTAACCCACATTCATGGCCTAAGGTTTATTTCCCTAAATCCATTGAGAAAATGAAAGAACTTAGATGACAGCTTAACTGTCCCCCATGTAAAAAAAAAAAGAAAAAAACAACTGTCTGCTGGAAGAGTTTGTTTACTTGTCAACTAGGGCTGGGCAAAACGATTATTTTCCGAATCGATGAATCTAGTCATTAATTTTTCGATGCATCGATGAATCTAATGATATATGTTACTGCTAAGCAGCTTAAATGAGTTTTGCATTTACAAAGGTTGGGTGTTTATCTCTGAGTGTGTGTCTACGTGGGGGGTGTCTGGATGAATTAAAGGGTAAAAACCAGCGTTAGTAAAAAAGTTGAAAACTTACGGTCGTTTTATGATCGGCCATTTCCACCTTACAAAGCCGGCAAACGACTGAATCACTTCCTTTTCGGTTAAAATATCCCCATACTGTAGAACTGCGTGTTCGGGGGGCGTGGTTAAAGTCG
>VURO01008740.1:28637-67865 GCA_015108175.1 Pelvicachromis taeniatus
CTGAGGTGAAAAGACAGTGCGTTTACTGACAGTGCTCCAAAACGTATTCCAACATTTCACAAATAATGCAGTTCCCAATTGTGCTCCTCCTGTGCTCCCAAGTGTCTTCTTGTCTGTGGTAGCCCAGTGCACGAGTGGCACTCCCCGAAACTTCTCTCCGCCCGACTCTCCAGGAGACGATGTAAAAGACCAGAAAATCGCAGGTAGCAGATTTGCTAGCCCCACTTCGATGGTCGCTGCATCCAGCTTAAATGCCGCTGGTCGTCGATGACGGCTGATTGGAACCAGGTGGCTGAGTGATGAGACGTGGGAGGACCTACGACAGCGTGTAGGGGTTTTTTTGGGGGGTTTTTTGAGTGACGTTCCAGTCACACTCCATACCAGTTGGTGGCGGTAATGCACAATTCAGTTGTTTGCCAACCATCAATAAAATGTAAAAAGAAGAAAGTGCGGCGGAACTTCTGGGTCAAAGGTCGCCCGGCTACTATTGGAGACCGGCGCCTATTTGTCGTGACATGTTTTCAAACAGAGACAAGCTACTAATGGAAGATATACGGTATGTATAGAGCAAAGAATGATGCGACTTAAAGCCAGACTGATACGTGATTTTTAAGACCCACATCAACGCTGATATTTGGCGATTTAAAAACATTGATATAGCCTTTTCAATACACATGAAGCATAAACAGATTTGCTATGTGTATTTATGAGTCTAAAATAATATGATAATGCAGTTTAAAAATAGTCTTGTTTTATTGACATAACAAGTGATGGATTAATCATTTATGCGATGCCCAACTCTCGGATAGCATGCGTTTGCAGCGTTCCAAACAAGTACTGCCAACAGAAATGTTGTAGAGTAATAATCGTCTTTACCTTTTTAAATTTGCATTTATCGCCCGTTATAAAAGCAGATACTGATATGTCGGCAAATAGCTAATACTGGCTGATATATTAGCCCTGTCTACATATCAGCTGGGACGTAATCTAACCTATCACGTTCATGCAGCTAGTGAAAAAAGTGGAAAAATGTTCATTTAGATGAGGTTAACAAACAATCATATACCATTCCAACAATGACTGCTTTTATAGACTAAGCTCATTTTCAATGGCCTTTCATATCAGCTGAAAGAGTTAAATGGCAAAAAAAAAGTTATAATATTTGCCTGGTTATTTAAGCCCTTAAACTTTATTATTCTTCTTACTTTATTTTCCAAGTGAATTTTGAAAACTCGCTTGAAAACTAATATCTGACTTTATATCACTCACAGTGCTCAGGATAAGGGGGGCACTGGTTTTACCATTCACTGGCAGACCACCACACAGGAAAGCGACCAATCTAGTGTCATCTTTCAAAGATCGCTTCTCTTTCTATTAGGCGTTTGTGTGTGTGTGTGTGTGTGTGTGTGTGTGTGTGTGTGTGTGTGTGTGTGTGTGTGTGTGTGTGTGTGTGTGTGTGTGTGTGTGTGTTCCAATAATCTACAGTATATCACTTAAAAGTTTGAAACATTGCAAATGTAGGTTATTTGTCAGTGAATGCTGCACAAGGAAGTTCAGAATATATAATTAATGGAAATTATAACAAAATAGGACAATAGGAAAATAATTGTTAAGGGACAAGAAATCCAGTGGGAGTAACTCAAGTAGATAAGACACACAAGATAATGAAAAACATTGCATTGAGACTTTCCTGTGATATGAGTTGATAGATACCTGACAAAAGACCTTGACTGAAAGCTCCTAGCACTAACCATCAGCTGTAAATTATTTTTGAATTATGTACAATAAACTACAAAAAAACCAAACTAACCTGTAAGAAGTAATCTTCTTCAGCTTAGAAGCTGGCACATCGTAGCCACACTCTTCCAGCACCTCCTGGCGGGCGATCTCCTCCAGAGAGAGGTCAGGTTTGTCCACCAGGCCAGCACAGAGCTCGTAGGTGACCCCCGCAGAGGCAGGCAGCCACTGACAAGAGCTCTCCCCTTCTGAGGCTGACTGGCCCTCCTGAGACTCCGTTGCAGCTTCTGCAGCGCCCTCCTCGGTTTTTTCACCAGACTTCGGTGGCTGCGTTTTGGCCTTTTCCCATTCACACATGTATACAGCTGTGGGAGTGAGAGTAGGAGCGGGAGACATGGAAGAAAATGCCAGTACACTCGAGTGAAAAAAGCCAATATCAACTGCAATGACTAATTTTCAATCATTTTTCAATAAACATTTATTGTCTGATAAATTCCATGTTTAAAATAGAATCTCATTTTGCATTGCAGATAAATTCTGAAAAACTAAATAAAAATAAATCAGTGCACAGGCATCCTTGAATTTACTAAACCGCAATGTGGAAAAGTCTCTGGTGACTACTAACAAAGGAGGATGGTTGCTTTGTAATGGGACCTCCTGCAGTCTATTTATGAGTCTGTAATGTTGCTTCCATCCATCTACATGTCCATAGCATGTATACCAATCTTAATCTAAATTGGTGAAAAAATGAACGTGAATAAACTGTACTGCAATGTTTTTGGTGTGCCGCTTTGCAAACACAGAAAAAGAAAACTTACCTGGACGGAACTGTTTGACAAGGACAAAACAGTGTGAGGTGGTGTTGAAGATCAGCACAGATACACTGCAGACATGGACGGGAGAGAAAGGCAAAGTTAAATAAATGCCATTCTCAGAGAACATGTTTTCTACCTGCCACCTGACATGTTACTGGAAGGAGTTATCTCCTTCAGAATAAGACGTCAATTTCAAGAGAGCAGTAAGTCAGTGGTGAAGCAATCTTTAAATCTCTTGTGATGGAATCACTAGTAAACAAAAGACCTGGAGAAAACGCTTACTCCTATACTAAATTTCCTTTATTTTTTCAGAGTGGTGAAAAGGCAGGTGTGACTGAGGCTAAACAGTCATACCTGTGTTTCATTGTGTCTGGTTTCCATTATAATATTGATCCACTTGAAATGTTCTTTTAAATATACAAATACTTTTTTAATTTCCAGATCATATTTTTCAATCCTTTTACTCTCCTGGAGTAGCTTTACTTGATTCTGCAGTTCAGAATTAATCCTGGTTTACTGGGCCTTAATCCTTCAGTTCATCCTCTGTCTGAAACAAATTGTTTCAGCGACTCTCCATTTATATAAACTTTTATCCAATTGGTTACCTTTCACAAATAGAAGATTTGAAAAGCAGGTGTGTGGGGCTTCTGTGCAAAAATAATATGAGCTTATATCAGCATTTACATGACATCACTGAAAGGAATATCAGAAAGGCAAGTGTTTAATCAAAGAAAGTGAAATATGCAAAGTGCTATGTAGTTCTGTGCCATTCATGGAGGTACACATCTCAGCGTTTAACAAAAATCATAACCTACAAACAAACAGAACCATCATACCCCTGACTTAACCTCTGTATTAGACATTTCCTGTTACAAAGGCCTAAAAATAACATGCAACTAAAAATAAAATGGTCCGCCAAAATGAGCAATTTTCTAAAATAAGAGGCTTGCTTCACTGCTGATATTCACAATGACTCTTAACAAGCAGGATATGGGGATAAAATAGAAGGAAGGTCAGCATGATATGCTTCGCCACTGGCACCCAAAGAGCTCTATAGGCACAGGTGGGTCACCGCTCGAGTGTGTTTGTGTGTATGTGTGTGAGAGTCTAAGTGTTGCTGCTTGTGGCGACTTGAGGCCTGGGGTTTGTGTTGGGAAAGCGGATGCGTCTGAGGCGGCAGGAAGCCCTGCCCTGTCTTTCCCATGGAAAGAAGGAACCAAGAGTTTGCTGTTACAACACCTAGCTGCAGCTCCTGGGCTGATACTTGTTTAATGTCTGTTTGCGTTTTAGATTTGCAGGTTTGCCTTTTCAAACATGTGTAATGTCAGATGATTGGTTAATCCTTCTTAAAAACAGGGTCGTGTGATTTCTTCTTCTTGCCACTGTTCCCTCTGTACTTTATATTATTGAATCCACTGCCTCATTTAACCTTCAGTGAAAACAAATGTCTGTCCCTACAGTGTGCATTAAATCAAAGGCAAAATAACTACAAGCATTGTACCAATAAACATGAGGTAGCCTCTTGGGCATAAACACAGATCACAGCACACACAGATTATTAAAAAATACCTCTACTGTGCATCCTTAAAGTTGATAAAAGCTAAAGGAGAGTACACCTGGTAATAAATGTAGCAGCAGGTAGGCCTGTAAACTATGACAGCCATCAACTGTTTGCCATTTTTTACAAATTGTTGGGTCCTTTTTAGAGACACTTTTGTGTTCAAAATTGCAGAAATGAAGTTGAACTTCCAGCTTTTAACAAGTTTAAATCAAAGCTGGAATTAACTGAGGGAATCCTTATAAATGTGCATAAAATATACCATCTTGTGGCCCTGAAAACAGCTTCAGAAAAAGGTCAACTGTCTTTCTGCTACTGATTAAAAAGCCTTTGATTCATATCTGGATCCAGTGAGCAAACTCTGCTACTTATCTATTCACCTCCTTTCGCCGTATTCCATTGTTTGCTCTCACCTTGAGAACGCAGAGCAGCCATTTTCACCTCCTCCCTCCCATCTTTCTAGAGCTTCTTTTTCACACTGATATTTCTGAAGCGGATTACTGATATACACGAGAAGACTGTGCTGTGGGCCAATAATCACCTCACAAGACACAAGTGAGGAGGATCTAGACAAAAAGTGGGTCACAGGCCTGAGGCACTGGAGCTGTCCCTTGTTGCAAGTCTTGGTCTTATAGTGCTGTTACACACCATTACTGCTCTTCTACTGCTTCCTGGTGAAAAAAAGAGCTCTAACAGTCGAACCAAGAAGCAGGCTAAACAGACACTCAGGACTTTTCATGCACGGTTAAGCTTTCTCTCTGGGGCATCTGGCTGAACAGCGGGAAATCTGGGTTAAGGCAGACATATGAGAAGCAAGACTAAGGTGACTACTGGTAGAAAGCTTATGGTTTAAGGATATTATTATTTGGACCAAGTCCCACTAGAAAAAAAAAATGGGCTAAAGGCTACACAATCCATCTTCCTGCTATCAGATCAGAGGCAAGGACAACCATATCCCTTCCTTAATTTACCAGCTTTGGTTTAAATAAGTCAAGTGTCATAATATAACTTTTTTTTATTTACAATTTTTTTTTTTTTATTGAATTATAAAATGCAAATTCTTTATTGACATAAAGAGAGACACATTAGGAACTAATACAACTTAAAGCAAGTCAAAATGGGTTTAACACATAGTGATGATTTTATTTTTATCTTTGCTTTTCTGTTGCCTCTGGGCCTCATGTATTCTCAGACTCATTATGAGAAGCTTTCTGATATAAACAAGCACTACAAACCAATAAGAATGGCACCTCTGCAATCACAAACCAGGTTTGCACTGCATTACAAAGGTTTATCACCAAGCATCTTAACACACATCTATAAAAACGGGGCATCCAATCAGGCAAAGAAGGACATGAAGTCGATATCCCATAAGTACCAATTATCTAAATCATAGTTTAGAGTGTAGTTTTGATGTTAGTCTTGTTTGGAAAAACATTTCCACCCTGTCAAAGTGTGATTTTACAGCTTCTTTCAGGAAGCAATATGCAAACATCAGTGAGCTTTGTCAAATTTTAACACTCTCCAAGCTGTATTGAAATAACAGTTTCTTAATTAAGCTAAAGAGGTAAAACGATATACACTCTTCAGATATTTTATTAGCCTAGTGTTATTGTTAACTCTGTTAACAATGTTGCAGAGTTTGTTGTCATCCATGACTCACCTAAAAAGTAATTTGTGCCGATGTGTCTGAAAGGCCCATGGAAGAGCAATTCAGTTTCATGTGTTTTTGTAGTTTTCAGGTCAAACCCTGCTTGTGTAAACAAAGTAAGCCCTTTCTCTAGATAAGTGGCAGCTAATGAAGCATGTACTTCCAGAATCTTTGGCTCCTGGATTGCGGACCTGCACCTCTAAGTCAAAGGCCACTGGAACATTTTACAGTCAACTGCCGTATTTACACTGAGACCAAACTGCCCCCCTTGTGCAGAGTTAAGTTCTATATCTAAGGCAATATCCACACACTGAGCTACTACCAGTTGTATGGCAATCAGAGCCCATAGAATATCAATGACATTTAGCAATTTCAAGTGACCAGGGGGGAAATAATCCTTGACCGATGCGATATGGGCAGGTGCAGAGTTACATTTTTCTCATCTCAGAGCGATCAATTGAAGTGACTACCAATGAGAGTAAAGGATATGCAGTAGTTGATTGAAAAACATGTGGGTGGCAAATACATTAAAGGGTTAACAAGGCAAATAGAGCCTGGAATGTCCAGTAGCAACCAACCGTCACAATATTTAAATA
Source organism: Pelvicachromis taeniatus (assembly GCA_015108175.1). Classification (NCBI taxonomy): domain Eukaryota; kingdom Metazoa; phylum Chordata; class Actinopteri; order Cichliformes; family Cichlidae; genus Pelvicachromis; species Pelvicachromis taeniatus. The sequence goes on from VURO01008740.1 coordinate 34,995, forward strand.
TTGACAGGCCTTAATGGGCGAGGACTGTCCAACAATAAGTTGAATCCATAACATGTGGAATACATGTGAATAGGTGGATAAACTACATAGTGAGGGAAAACCCTTGGGATCCTTCAGAAGAACCTTTATAATAATAAAAAAAAAGACTTTGAACCAGATACACCTTGAAACATCATAAAATATCACAAAAACCCAGGTTATCAGTTAACCTCACACAAGTCAGTTTAATTGTATTGATTCATGCAGCACTGTCAGGTAAAAACCTTTTAATAATCTTGGTAAATTAAATTCCTAACAACTACTCTAATTTTCCCAGAAGGCCACTTATCAAATAATCACAAATCTTGGTAAATATGCATGCTTATGAAACAGATGAAAAAACTGTGCACCTCGCAACAAACTCATCTTCATAAGAATTTTAGAAACAAGCGGGAAAAAAATTTATTCAAATGAAGTATTTCATACCATTCTGCTCACAGCCTCTTCTAGTCTGATGTTGCCTTTGATAAAAATCTGTCTTTCAAATCTTTGACTAGTTCTTCTGAAAGACAACATCCTGCTGAGAAGAAAATGCTATGCACACTTGCACAAAAATGCAAAACAATCCAGGGTCTATTTGATACATGCCCCACGGGGAATATCCACCTGGGGAAGAGAAATGCAGGCTTGGGTTTACTGCTTCTTTCCTCTGTGCTACTATTTTTCAGAAGAACTTCTCTTTGGGGTCATTAGTGGAGCAAGATGGGGCTGAAATAACCCGACACTTACCTCAGGGCATTATGTTAGAGTTGGAACTATGGCTTTGACACAAACGTGTGATATTTCTCTTACAGAGCCCCCCCCCCCCTAAAGTTCAAACATTTATTACCATTTTCCCTTTAGAATTGCGCGGCACTACTTCCTTTAAAACAAGGTGTGTTAAGGTTGACGATCCTCCAAATACAATGTATTTTTAAGAGAAACCAGATCATTGTGGTGTAAAAATACCAGAGAAGTCAGATGAGAGGAAATTGGTTAAGAACCAACCAATTTAAATTAACTCTTTTAATTTTGACAAGTAGCAGGGTCAAATAGCCAGTCAGAATTATGTCAGATGTTTGTTAGATGGCTACCAAAAAAACCTGGGCGAGGCGCAACTTGTTAAGGGAAGGGTACCATCAAAGAACATGCAACTGTCTCGACTTGTGAAATAATGAATTCTTAAAAAGAATCTTGTCATCTTGTCATGATCTAAAGAAACTTGAGAACCAGTAAGAAACACAGTCATTGGCATCTATCAGTCTGGAAAGGATTGCAAAGCCATTTTTAAGGCTTTCTGACTCCAGCAAACCACTGTGAAAGCCATTATCGACAAATGGACAAAACCTGCCAATGATGAGGAAACTTCTGAGCACAGCTTTATGTTACAAACAAGTTCTCAAGATTGAATAACCTCTCCTGATATAAACATGCATATTATACAGTTTCTCCGCCATAATAGGGCTGTGTGTCAAGGTGTCATTTCAGGCTACATAAATGTTTTCTTACCGCTTCTGTGTAGTCTGGTATTATTTATTAGCCATTTAGTTTGCCAGAAAGATGTACTGAATAAATATACATGCAAGTAAAGCATAGACAGGAGCAATAAAAGTAAATTACAAGTGTTTTACCTGTCATGGGTTCGCATGAAGTCCCAGGATTTCTTTGTGCCATTCTGTGTAGAAATAAGATGACATGAAACACCACAAATAAAAAATTATGATCTCATAGGAATTCTCAAACACTGCTTTTAAAAGTATTTTAAAAGACAAAGAGTGCATACAGTTTGTAATCAGTGTATCATAACCGATTTTATTTCATGTGATTTACACGGCAAGATATCAAATCACCTCTGATTTATTATTAAGAATGTTTGAAAGTAACAACTGCCACACATTTAATGTCGTCTTATCCCAAACCGCACCCAATAAAAACATCTGCAGATGCAAAACAAAAGAACAGCACCACGAAAAACTTGTTGGCTTAAAGGACACTTAGCTTATTTCTTTTCTGTGTATGAAGTTAAAACCTACAAACACCCAACACATTTAAAAACATTCTTTGTTTACTTTTTATGCATTGCAATTGCAGAGAAAGAGATTCCTGATGACTAAACACTGAAACAAGCTTTCAAGCTATTCAACTTAAGTGAGAGAAGTTGTTGGATTTTAAAGCCCTGTGGACACATCAGCACATTGACAGAACATGCAGCTTCACTCTTTTAGTCAATCTCCATCTGTATAATTATGATCAAACTGCCAAGGAGGTGTGCTACCCACACAAAAGACAGACAAAAATATTCCAGAAATCACAGGGCTCCAATTTATAACTTGTGACACATGCATTGTCAGGCATGTGACTCGCATCTGCAAAACATCCTCAAAGTCTGGTTTACTTTCTTTTAGATCATTTTCATTAAAAATGGCTGGAAAAGGTGTTTTCAGTTCACTACCAAAATATATAAAGCCATATTTGTTCAATAGAAATGTCAAAGCTCTAAGCTTTGGTGCTTTACGAAAATATAAAAACTGGCATGTCCATTTCTTTTAGCATGTATTAGCTAATGCATGTCCTTGTTTCAATCAACTGAATTCAGCTGGGTCAAAAAGTCAGGATAAAGCTCAAGGTCAACCTGCTTTCTACCGACAGCGAGGCTAGTGTAAAGCTAGCATGACCTGGCATGACCTAATGTTACAATACTCAAGTTGAAATAATACCAGAAGTCTGGCAGATGAGAACAACATCAAAGCTACAATTAGATGAGTAATGGAAAACAACATTTTCCATCTGTTTTCCTCAAACTGGTAGAAAAGCAAGAGCAACTTCCAAAAAAGGTGTGCCAAGCTTGTAGGATCATTACCAATAAGACCTGAGGCCATCACTGCTGCCAAAGGTGCAGTACCAAGCAGTGAATGAACGCCCCAAAGCCCTGTTTTTACTTTGCCATTGTTTTTTATCACTGTTAAACTAAGTGTTAACAACAGGAAACATAAAACTAACTTCTTTCTTGTCATTTAAATAATTGATTTGTGTACCATCAACAAGCTCTCCCTGTGTGAACTAACCACAATAACCTAGCATATTCCTCTCTCTACATCCAGGGCTGTTTAAATATGGTAAAGTTGGCCTACATTTTCTATGCCTGAAGAAATATGGCCTTGATTCAAATTTAGGCTACACCTCCTCTCCACCTACGAGTTCTTTCAAACGCAGGGATGACAGTTTTACTAGAACAGGCTTATCCCGGCTACAACACACTCGGTGTGTTACTGAGCTGTTTTCAGTACCACCCAAGAAAAAGGGAGGTGGTGAAATGGTGAGCTAATTTTCACTGATTTCATCAGAGATAATAGAACTGCTGTTGTAGCAACATGATTTGTGGTTAAAGCTGCAATGTGGAATTTAAAGATTTCAATCTGAAAGGGAAAAGTTTCATCACAACTACTTGATTGTGTGGAAGTTAATTTCCTTTCTTAGTATGTTCCACAAACAAAATCACCCCCCAAAAAAATGAAAACGGCAAGCTTTAGATCCGCAAGGAAGAGGCTTTATTTAGCATCCTTATTATCAGTTACTCATTTCATTTTTTTAAGTTTATTACCATATATCTTCCATTAGAAGCCTGTCTCTTATTGATGCCCGTTTCTAATGAACGGCAGTTTGAAAACATGCCACGACAAATAGACGCCGGTCTCCAATAGTAGCCCGGTCTCCAATAGTAGTCGGGCGACCTTCAACCCAGAAGTTCCACCGCGCCGTCTTCTTCTTCTTCTTTTTAAATTTTATTGCCGGTTGGCAAACTACTGAATGGTGCATTACCACCACCAACTGGTATGGAGTGTGACTGGAACATCACTCAAAAAAAAACAAAAAAAAACCTCCGCGCTGTCGTCGGTCCTCTCGTCACTCAGCCAGCTGTTTCCAATCAGCCGTCATCTACAACCAGCAGCATTTATGCCGGATGCAGCGACCATTACACTGAACTGGAACTGTCGGCTAGCAAATCTGCTAACTGTGATTTTCTGGTCTTTTACTTCCTCTTGAGGAGAGAGGTTTCGGGGAGCACCACTCGTGCACTGGGCTACCACAGACAAGGCAGTTCTGTCATATGATGATTATTTTTTGCTTGATAAATATCTTGAAGACTACAGACAGAAATTTAAGGTTAGTCAAAAAATCACCTAATAAATCTGGTACTACAATTTTACATATAACATCTTTTTGTCATGTGATCACCTCCTCTCTATATGCAGACGTAGACAAAAACATTGCTGCTGAATCTTTTAAGCACCATGCTGTTCAGTTCCATTATAATTAAACTGGGCAACTCACACCAAAAACCATCTAGATGGTAAATAAAAATCAGGCCAATACCTCACAGGAAAAATATATAAAATTGGTTTTGAATTTGACTTTTTAAAAACAAAGTTCCTTTTAAAAAACCTTTTTCAGTGAATATCATAACTTACGCTGTACAATAGCTATATTACTATATCACTATCCCTTCTGCAAATCTGCATCTAAGCAAAAGATCTAAAATGCACATCAACAAAAGGCAAGCTACTGCAAGAACCCAGCATCCAGCACATGACGTAAGAGGTCATAGTCACATGACCTTAACATGAAGCCAAGCCAGGATAATTCTGTTCATGCACCATTAACTGTCCTGATTTGGTGCGAAATGGAAGCATAAAACATTTGTGTTCATTTGTTTGGCTCCAAAAGTAAACGACTGCCCACTTAAATACGCAATTTTACTACATACTTTTATTTTAAAGCTGAGATATAAACACTCAATGATTAACTGAAGACATTGTCATTCCTCTCCTATTTGACAAAGACAATCTAAGGGTCATGACACAGTGAAGCAGTCACTACAATGAAGTCACTCAGAAATGCTATTATTTATTATATTATTTATTGGCTGAAGCTTCTGAAATGTTTTTTTTTTCCTTTCTTAGTGAACTGAAAATAAAAGGCTTTTTACATTTTAAACTTCATGTAATCGTATAATATATTCCAAAATTGTAGCACTAAATAAAAATACATTTTATACTCCAATTTCAGTGATTAAAGAAACAGAAACAATAAAGAAAACAAACAAAACATATTTTAACCAAAAAAAAAAAAAAAAAAAATAGAAAAATGAGAGCCATACATAATCTCATGTTCAGCCATTATTAAAAGCATAACATTATGTGATTAAAAAAAAAACAAACAAAAAAAACTGCAGACATGTTGCAGGTGTAATTACTCACGAAATCCTTTCATGTTAGAAATTAGTATATGTGTTTTACATGCCACCATTCCTATACGAAACCAAGCCCTTTCGCTTCTCCTTGTAAAAGCAAAGCTGTATAGAGTGTGTGATAAATCATTTTGTCATGACTGAGGTAGGGATGCACGTCTCGTGGCTTGTTGCTTTATAAAAATGCTTGGCTCTGGAAAATGCTCTGCTGAGGCGGAGTATTTTTGCTGTCACTAAACCTATTACATGGAAATTGCAGGGTATTTGCATAAGTAAATTGTTACAAATGCATGCACTAGGGCTGTCCTGCCACTAAACCCATCCATGTTGTTCAGTACTGAGCCTTTGTTAAACTGAGGCTGTACAGCGGACACATTAAAACACACAATAGAGCTATACTTTGAGATAAAATGGCACATTATTATCCAGTTCTCCAGCTACGGCATGTTATGGTTAAAGTGACCTTACAGCTAACAATAGTTCTTATGTACAAAAAACAAGACCTATTACAGAACCAGAGACTCTGTGTGAAGTCAGCTGAATGATCTCGAGAACCACCAGAACAACCTGGTCCACCTCCCGGGACAGAAACAGAAAACAGGAAGAAGCAGCTTGATATTAAGACAGATTGAAGCTTCAGAAGGAAAGGGAGTGGACCGGCTGCTAGAAAATCAATCTCTTGGAACAAATGCTAAAAGGCCACAAAAAAATATCTTAGGTGGCCATTAATGTATCTAACAGCAGTTCTAACAGACAACATGAAGGGACAATGATCAATCATGGGATTGGATTAGAGTTACAGCCACGTCAGGAGCAGTCAGCAACGGCACAATGTGACCGCGATATTACTGAAAAGAATGATCAGAGGAATTTAAAGCCTGACAAAGAAGCAGAGCATCCTAAACTACAACCTGCGTTCAAAGCACAAAGGCAGGTAACACCACGAGTAGTTTTTACCATCAGAAGCATGTGGCATCCTCGCACAGTTGACCGGTTCCCTCCACACTGCAATGCATGCCCAATAAAAGACTGCGCAGTCCCAGATACATTGTCCTGTACCACGCCTTACGACAAGACACAATACAAGTAAGCACAGCTGAAAATGTTGGATTTTAAAACAGCTGATTTAAGCAACCTACCCTCTTACAAACTCCCTGGCTATTTCCCAGCGACACACAGCGTGTAGAGATTAAGCTGAAAGTGAAGGAGAAATTATACTTTTCTGAATTTGCTCAGTACATAAGAAATGTGCAGGAAAGGTGCACTGTCGGTTCAGTATGAACTGCAACTACTACAACACACACTCATAATTATGAAACAGTGAGGATAAAAATTAACATCCAAGGTCTTTCTATTTAAAAACAAAAAAACAACAAAAAAGTCATTTGAATTTCAAGATTAAAGAAATACCTTAATGTTGTCAGCATTTTCAGACATCAACCCACAGAGACTAGCAAACACCTCGAGTATGGTCTAGTTTGTTTACATTAATCATTAAAACATCACCATTAATTGGGCAATGATTACTGTTAAAAACACTGTAGATGCAACACATTTTTATTCCAGCAATGACCTACTACATAAGGTAAAACTGCACCGCATGAATGTGTCAGCACACACACATTCCCTCTTTAGTCTCCTGTCACCACTCACAGATGGCGGGGTTCCCCTCATTACTCAGGCCACTTGCTGAGAGAGGGGAGGCGGGGACAGCTTGAATGGCCCAGGGGAGATGGAGAATCATGGCCGACACGGATTACGACAGAGAGATTAGCCCATGGGGGGAAAGAGAGAGACACAGGCAGAGAAAGAAAGAGAGAGAGCAAGGGAAGCAGAAGCAGGCTACACAGGACCTTGAAATTAATGTGGTCCCTCTGGCTTTGGCCATCCGAAATGACAGGCTCGTACGTGAATGGCTATTGTAGGGAGGAATGTATGGTCTTGATCTTTTAGGTGCTTAAAGTCTAATAACCATCACACACACACACACACACACACACACACACACACACACACACACACACACGCACGCACGCACACACACACACACACACACACGCACGCACACACACACGCACCTTCTATGCTGACTATAAAGCTGACAGCTGCAGCAGGAATAAAAAAATTAACTACCATCCTCAAATACAATAGCTCCCTTTGAGTCTAATCATGTGAGCTCCAGTTATTTTTCCTGGTTTCATTTATAGTCTCTCTGTTTGACCCTGCTCTCTCAACAAAGGCAGCAGGACTATCATTACAACGGTCAACGGTGTTTTAAAAGTGACAAAAAGCATCTACACCTGCAGAAAAAACAAAACAAACAAAAAAAAACAGCATGTGCAGTATACTCAAGGACGCACTTTCCAAGTACACACTGAGTGACTGTGTCCTCTAGTGAAATCCACAGGGAGTATAGAAACCTCAAATCAAGGCCAGTATATATCAGTGTCATCAACACATATGAACCTCAGCAAACTGAACCTGAAACCTCCTGCCTGTTCAATACCACACATACACACTCTAAGCCATATTATTTTATTTAAATACTTCAATTAAAAATGTTCCAATTGGTACAAACACCACAAGCATGGTTGAGAAGTCCAGGTGAGTGATACGATTTAGCAGACAGGAGGGCGAAAGCAGCCACAACCGCCGTGTTCCGAACTCTAAGCCTCACCAGGTTCCAAAGGCATCATTAGTTCAATTCAGTTTTACTTATTTAGCAAAAATTCACGTCATTTCATGCCATTTTGCATTGCAATTGGTGTATATTGGTGACAGAAAACACCAATGATCAGGCAATCCTGTTTGCATAGAGAACTACCTACGCAGACCGACACAAAAGTAGTACCATAAAGCAGGCACAATACGTCATTCTTCTTGAAACAGGAGCTTTACTGACCTCTCAAAATTCCTTATAAAATGTTGCAAATGCTTCAGCTGCTACTGAAGGAAGGGTTGTGTGCCAGTCTGTCTCCAGCACTACTCTGTGAACAGTGCTGTCTTGCAGGAGGCAAGACAGCACTGTTTGGTATCAATACTGTTGCAACTGGAAAACTGGATGCTCTCTCTGGATTAACTACACTGACCAAAGTGCACCGACTGTCTAACTTCTGGCATCATTAGCCTAAATCTAAAAGAACATAAAAAGCGGATCCAAGAAAGTTGATTGTGTTTTCATAAAGTACTGAAGAAGTCAGACAGAGTTATACTATGATAACTACTGTGTCAAGTTAGTTTGGAGTTAAATCAGTTAGGCCTACACTTTGGGCTACTTAAAAGCAACTAAAAATGATGGATTAACCTTGGAAGAGTAATGATCAACCGCGTTTCTCCTTACACATGTAACACCAGTGTGTGTTCCACCAGTAAGAGCTACCACAAACGTCATTATTATTATCATTATAAAATTTAAAATACTTTAAAGCATTTATCACATGGCAAATTTAACATAATTACAAGTTACATCTAATTAAATCTAGATTGTGTAAACTGTGATAACTCATTTTGTTACTGTGTTACGAACACAACAGATTTTTGTAAAATAAGGCTCATTCTTGCAAAAAGTTAAAGAATTATCCTCCTGGAACTTTGCAATTATTTATATGCAGACAATCACTATGACAGTCAGTTAACGGCTGTGATTCAAACACAGACAGATAAATAACCATTCACGTAAGAAAATGTGCGCTTCAAGATCATAAAGGTCTCATATTCATTCACTGGCTGAAAGACGCACGAGGTACATAATTCTAGATGAATTATTCAAATCGTTATAATGAATAAATAGAAGGTGATTATCTCGCTCCAACTCGTGATTCGCTGTCAGCACGAGGCGACAAAGATAAGAGGGGTTTCCCAGAGTCAACGGGGCACAATCACCTGCTTTGTAAAAGGAGACGAGAGCGGCGAGACAAAACACCAATAAACACTAACGATGCCAAGAGCCTCTTATGCGACATCATGTACTTTTGGAGTGCGTCGCTGTGAGTGTGAGTAGGTTTCTGTTAATGGCCAATAGCAAAAGCTGAAGATGTACAGATGAACATAAAAGGATTGTGGGAGAGATGCTCCCTCGGCATGATTGAAAAGCCTTTGTGGGGAGTCTCTGAACAGCCCCTCCTGAGGTGCAAGGCAGAAATGATGAGAATTAAAGAGAAGGCAGGACAGAGAGAGAAACACAGAGGGTCCACCATCATCTCTTTTGTTGTCCATCTGCTGCCGTTAGCCGTTCCACCATCCTCTTGACAGGCTTAACCTTCCCCCTCTGCTGTCACAGGTGTGAACCCCAAATCGGACAAACTCCCAAGAAGAGTGCCATGACACTTGAGTTTTTGGATTACACTGAAAAACAATACAAAAGAGCAGCTTCCATACATGCAGACTACAATTAGTCACTGCAAGAACCAATTAAAAGCCCTTTTCTCTCATTTGATTCCAAAACAAAATAGACAAAAGGGTATCTTTTGGCATGCACTAATTACATGGTGTCATTAACATGCTCTTATAATCTACTGTGTATGTAAAGCAGCAGCTCCTAAGTTTTAAGAATGAGTTCAGCACCACAGTCACTATCCAGATTTTACACAACCAGGAGGTGTATGCATAGCCCAGGAACACAGAAACTGCACAAATATTTTGAAACCTAAAAATAAATTTATCCTGGACTGCCGCCCGTGTTTGGGTAAGGAAGCACTTCACACTTTGCAAGGAGACCATCGGGACACAGTCATCACACTTTGCTTTAAGTGGGAGGACAATTTTTATAGTAAATTATTAATGGCTTATCTAAAAAAAAATTAATCAAAGTTCATTGGCGGGGACACTTTAGGAAGACCATACCTTCTCATATTTAAGATGCATATATAAAGCAGCGCAGTGAGGCAAATGGTGAGAAAGAGGATGAGATTTTGGTCAGAGATAATCAGCACTGCCTGAATTATTTTACCACCACCTGGATAAGAAGCTAAAGGTGGAGAGATGCTGGCATGGATGGATGAATAGTGAATAGAACTGCCCCCTGCAAGCCCCTGAGACACCTATGCCCTTGGATAATAAATATTATCAACCTACAAGACAACTGACTGTACAAGAAGCGCTGCAAAATCAAGGACATGTTTGAAATGATCAAGTCATTTTTAGACTTGAATGCTAACTAGGAATGGCAAAGTCTAGTTAGACGAAATGAATCCCCATCCACATTTGCATAAACATGGACCATTACACGACACGCAGTACACTTACAAAACATCTACATAACATTTTTCTATCCACATTTTCCCCCTCTCTTAAGTGATTTGGAGATCAGCACTCGCTATTTCAACCTCATTGAATTGCATTACATTCATATTCAGAAAAATGTGAGATAACTGTGGTACTATGATCTGAGTCACAGCGTGACTAAATGAATGACTGAATAAATCATTTGTAACTGATAGGAAGAAATAGTGAATCTCATTATGGCATTGACAAAGAAACCAAATTTTAGGGGATGGGAATCAAAACCAGTTCCAAATTGTCTAATCCACTAGCATCTCGTTTCCACAGGCTTATCAGTTCATTTCATCAGTGTACGCTGCATCTTGCAAAACAATCAAACTCAGAGGAATAGCTTTCCTTTTTTTTTTTTTTTACTTTTTGTCCCGCCCTGTGTTCAGATGCATTGAAAGTAAAAACTGCAGTGCTTCTAAAAAAGTTCAGTAGGCTTATTTTTTTCCCGCAACTAAACTTGAGCCACTAAGAGAGTCAGTAAAAAAAAAAACAAACAACAAAAAACCTACAAGCAGAATAGTAATCACATTAGCAAAACTTATATGTTGACTTATTTACCATTCATCCTCACTGAGGAAACCTATTGGGTATGGTCAGTAACGGTCCAAACTTCTTCCGGGTGCTCTTATTAGGGACCGCTAAAGCAGATCATCCGCCCCCAATCACACCCTACCCTTAGCATCCTCTTCTGGTACACCAACCCTCTGTGTGGCCTCCTCTGTGGTCTTCCTGGCAGTAAGAGGATCTTTGTTCAATGTATCCTCACTATCCCTCTCCTGCACACCTCCAAACAATCTCAACCTTTCCTCTCTGCATCTCTTAATAATGATGACTCAAATTGTTTGATAACTAAAAACCAAATATAGGTACTCAAAATGACTGCGTAAGACTGAGTTTAAACGTAAGTGTTTAAACATGGAGGCACATTTACTATGGTTTATTTTTAAAACAGGAGCAGGAGGTTGATACTAACAAAAAGACTTTATAGTGATATTTTCTTAATTGCAAATTAATGCAAAACAGTGATGCTGATCTGAAGTAAGTGCATGTCTCTCTGCACTGTCTGTGTTCTGTCCATGAGCTGCACATTTATTGCAGGTCAATGAAACACAAACACACGCGCGACACTTTAAATCCCGACAGGATTTGAACAGGCGAAACTACTCGGTGTCGCTCAAACACAAGCCTGGACAACTTAGTTCACTACAACTCTGAACTTTCAAAACCTTCGACATTATTAGACCCACCAGTCACTTTGACAGCTGAGATCAACAAGTCTCACCTGTCTTTACAGTGCAAATAGCGTGAAAACCCCCTCTCTTGTCACGTTAAAGGAGACCAAATCAAGCCATCTACATCTCCTCGCTCTAATGTAAAGCATGTGCCTCTGTTAAACCATGGAAAAAAAACCCTCTGCAGCAGCAGGCTACCATTAGCATGGTAGCTCATAGCTGCCTGTTAGCTTAGCTGTCTCGTAAAACACAGAGGTATCTGTGTGTCAAACTAGACCAAATACAGACTCCTTTTTGCCATCGTGGTCCATGTAATGCCAATTGTTGCTGTCAGTGACTGTGTTTAAGGTCAGGTTAGCCTTCATGTTATGCTAAAAAAAAAAAATGAATGGGGGGGGGGGGTTGGGTTAGCCTACAGCATCCAGCAGCATCTACTGGCCATTATTACAAAGAAATAACTCACCTGGCTATAGTGCACCCTGAACGGCTTTAGATAGTCAGACTCTGTGCACGGAACCACTTCAATGTTGTTAATCTCTTCCATAATTTACACTTGGAGCTTAGATTTGGAGGCTCACCGCTGTTTGTCTGTCAACCGCACACTGACAGTGAAGGAATGCCTACGGAAGCCGTGAGAGGACATACGACTTAACTGTGAGGGAAAAGTAAGGGGGGAAAGAGTGAATTGAATAGCGTTGTAATTATATAACAATATAAATACATCTAAAATAAAGAAGAAAATAACTATTTATGGTTGCATAATCTTAGCCCCAATTATCTTTAAATAATTAATCTAAATTAACTTAAAGAGCCAAGCACAATGGAAACAATATTTACTTTCTGTGCACTATACACTCCACGTGACTCACCAGTGCTGCCCATGATACTAGAATAAAGGATGTAGCTATCGCCTGATACTTGTTAGATGGCAAGACAATGTACTTTGTGCAAAAAAAGCCAGCTACAGCAGTCAAACCATCTAAGGCTTCAGTCACACAGGCCTAGAGACTGTTCTGGCAACATCTGGTTGCTAGGGAAAAATCTATATTCTTTGACTGGTTGGCTGTCACAAGGTGACTGTGTTGCAAAAAAGGCAACTGTAACAAAAACCTCCTGAGTGTGACTCTTCTGTTCCCCTAACCCTGACTTGTACATTCAGCAACTCCATGCATCCATCACAACTGACAACCATAACCAGGATGTTAAACCCAATCAATCAAAACCACACAAGGCTCTACTTCATCTTGACTTTGACGTTTATCCCACCTAATAATACCACTTGAGTCAGTTCAGCACAGACCCCAAGGTTAACAACGTTAAGTTAACAGTCTTTTGAGCTGTCTGGATAGTTTTCCTCTGTGCTGGGTAAATTTTTCTTATTAATAACTCAGTCATGGATTTGAACCAACTTTGACTGGCAGATGTCCTAAAACAGGCAGCTGTAGCCTACATGTGTCTGCAAGACAAACTATTACAGTACTGTTTATGTCTGTCCATCAACTGTACACACTTTCTTCCTTTCCCTTTCTTTTGTTACTTGGGGGATTTTTCCTTATCTAAATCAAGACTGAACACAGAGGGTATTGTATGCTGCAAAGATTTCTATAAAGTCTCCTGAGGCCTTGTGCCTTGTGATATTGGACCACCATACAAATAAAAGCTACTTTATCCTGTGAAAGATCACAAGAGACTGAGTGCTATTATCCTAACACAGAAACCAAATTATTGCTGTAAATAAACCAACTGGCAACTTTTGTTTGACATGTGAGTAAAATGTGAGCACTTGATGGGCTACTTTATTATAAGTCTTCTACATTTTTACTTGTACAAGTTTGAGTTTGTCACAAAACGCTGATCAGTACTAACAGGCTTCAAATAGGGTAACCAGCTGCTGAATGCACCCATAGCTGTAGCTTTCTACCAACTGTGAGTGGCCATGCAAGCCAGGGCATGATGGTACTCTGCCTTTATTATAAAGCTGGCATTCCGTTAACTCTTTCCCCTTCGCGTGCCTTTTAGATGTTGTCTTCATGTGGGAAAGACTTTCTAATAACAAGGAAAAAGGATAAAGTATGCAGGAAAAAATACTTGGATTGTACCTATATATAGATTAAACTAAGAATTAAACAGGAGGAGGGTGACACTGTGTGTCAACCTGCAGTCATGGGTCACATAAAGGTGGCATAGCTATTACCAACAGTCTCAAATTAGTACTGCATTATTGAAAGGTCGCAGTATGACTTATGTTATTGTCTGGCATTTTGTGCCAGAGGAAGCTGAAAGTAGTTCACTATTTTAATCTATCTAATGAAAGAGATAAACATGTGCCTTCATGTTTTTTTTATACATGGTCTATTCATCCATTCATCCATCTTCTTCTGCTTATCCAATGCAGGTTGGGGGGGGCTATCCCAGCTATCATGGGCCAAGAGGCGGTGCACAACCTGGAATGGTTGCAAACCTGTAAGATAATGCTTCAGTGTCTTCACTGGTAAATAGAAGCCTTTGAAATTTAATCGTAATGTCCAGAAAAATGAGAAAATTTACTTTGAAGCCTTATCCATCCTTCCTAAAGTCATTCTGCTATATGGCAACAGTCACAGGTCCATCTTGTGTGAACCAGAGGCCAGGTGCGTTGTGGCATTTGGGCTACATCTGACCCACAATACTTGCCATGACCCCTGACAAGCCTTCTTTACGACTTCTGGGCCACATCCGGTCCCCTCAGCATTAGCAAGTGCAGTAAGTGAGTCATTAGTGCCAGAAAGTAACCCAGATTCAGCCAAAATGTGGGGCTGGCTGTAGCTTTAACTGCCTGATTCACCAGAATGTTAAACTATTGCTTTTACATCACATATATTATCATTTAAATACTTACCAGTCGATTTCCAAGCTCCAGTCTTCTGCTTTGGGTTTAGCTATTGGAGTGACCCTTTTGTGGGGTGGGGGTGGGGACTCTTAAAATCCCCACTCAACTTATTTTTGGATGAAACGTAAAGACAAGTCCATCCTCCTCGCTGTGCTGAGTAATGAATAAGAGATAGGCTTTTTCTCACCAACGCTCCCTGTGAGGGCGAGGCAGCATGATGTCACCCTCTTACATCAATAACAGCCTTATAATGGAAAACAATCTGCACAGCTCCAATCTCGATGGGGCTGACTTCCTCCAACAAATGAGCACAAGTCCACCGCCCACTACACAAGGGCAGGACGTAACACTTTTGCAAACTGATTTACATCTAAATAAATACAGGCCTAGACGAAACAATGTGCGGACCCAAAAGAGAAACCGGCGTCTCTCTGCTGGGCAAGTTCAATTTATTTTGCCCAGTCCGGCCAAGCTGCAGGGCACGATAAGACGGGAGGGACTGCTGAATTAAAGCATTGTACAGGAGTCAGCGCCTCTGGTTTGTTGCCACACTTAGAAAAGTGAACACAAAGGGACTATAGCAAATGACAAAGGGAATAAAATGAGAGTAAAGTCTGAAAAAAGTAAAAAGCACAAAAATGAACAACCAACAGTAAAGTGCAGCCAGTACTTAACAGTTGTAGGGGTTTCAAGGGAGATTAAAAAGTGACCATAGAAACACAATATTATACACTTCCAGGGTAACATTGGAAATAATCCATATCATTGTTAGCATGAAAATACTGAAAAGACTAAAACTGTTACGGCTGAGCGGCCAAAACCCAGGAGAATGGACTCATACGCAGACACCACACGGAGGCAAGAGGTTTAAACGGAATAACAAAACATGTATTTACAAATCACTCCCGACAATCCAGTGATGGCTAGGAACTATGAAACATGAGCTAGGAAGTGAACGCATGAACTAAGACGACAGCTTAAGGGGAGGATTGTGGCTCAGGCAGGGGAGGTCAGTGGCACAGAGAGAAAACTGTAAGTAATGGCAGTGATTGGGCAGGTGAGATGAGTTAATAAACGGGAAGTGTCTTATAGTTTTGCAGGTGGACGCTGGCGTGAGGGGAAGGGTGTTAAAGTGGTCCGGGTGAGTGTCCTGAAGCTGAGGGTCCAGAGGGAGTGTTTTCTGTGAATCCCCTGAGTGGTGGCAGGGAGGCAGGCAAGTGAGTGGAAATCCAACAGCCCTTGGCAGTAACTGATTACCTAGCAGTGTCAGGAAATGGTGAGTACTGCAGAGAATGAAATGGTAGACTGGAAGATTTGTGAAAAATCACAGGGAGAAAAACACCAGATAAGCATACGTTGAATACTATGATGCACAGAGCAACGTGGAGGCCTCACACTAACGCAGGTTAGCAGATGATCTGGCGAGAACTCATTGACAGCGCTGGTCTTTTATGCAGGTAGTCCAAATTGCAAACAGGTGCAGACCGTGAAGGGCATGACGTGGCTGCACCCAGGGATGGAAACTCCAGCTCTATGGAAAAATACAGCCACTCACTCAGGCCATCACAAAAACCATCAATGTGTGAATTGATTTCTCACCAAGCTCATCATCTCTTCACCTGCTCTCTATGCCTAATTGCACAATTTCCTAATGCTATCCTTTAAAATCTCTCAGAAATGTCCAATGACCATCTTATTAGGTATACCTGTTCAACTAATCAAAGTTTAAATAGATTATCACATTTTTAAAAAATCAGGTTATCAGGTTCAAAAAGGGAACTAAGTGGCTTTTAATGTGGTATATTTGCTAGTGCCAATATTTCAGAGTATGTCAGGAACTGCTGAACTGCTTGGGTTTATAGAGAAAGGTCCACAAAAGAGAAAATATCAGTTCTCTGCGTGATGTCAGACACAGGGTAACCAAAACTGGAAAATAGAAGTTTGGAGAAATGTTGCCTGGTCTGACAATTGTCAGTGTGTGCTGCAACATTTGGCTGGTGGTGTCGAAATCTGGCAAATAAGACAAATGGTCGATAGAAAAGACTGTTTCACTTCATGTGAACTAACAATACAACAGTGTAAAAAATACATCACTAGGAAAATCCCACCCATTTATAGAGAAAAGTTTTGTTTAGCCGTAAACAGCTGATTATATGTAACATTGTTAGATCAAAGTGACCCAAAATCTTATCCTAATTTTTGTTGCTAATGTTGCTGGATAACTACAAATCTGATCTCATATTTTGATTTTTTTCCATCTTCTTCTATTTAATTGTTTTGTATTACTTTATATTTACTTTTGTTTCTTCCTAAAACGTGAACTTTAATGCCATCACCCAATGATACTGCTTCCTTTCTGAGTACTCGTTTGAACATAACCCATAAAAGAGGCCTCCAAAAGTCTTATCAGCTCCTCAACCAGATCCTGGGGCATCCATAACGTGTTAATTCCATTCTTCCAAGAACATGTGGGTACAGGAGCCTTCTAGTCATGACCAATTATTGTCTGCATGCAGATGATGCAGGCCAGACTTCTCTGGACTATGTACAACTCCAAACCTGGAGTC
This sequence comes from Pelvicachromis taeniatus, assembly GCA_015108175.1. Lineage (NCBI taxonomy): Eukaryota > Metazoa > Chordata > Actinopteri > Cichliformes > Cichlidae > Pelvicachromis > Pelvicachromis taeniatus. Next base: position 52,200 of record VURO01008740.1, read on the forward strand.
CACCAAACCTGGTCTTCCTGTCTGTCTTTTATTTATTCTTTTATTCCAGTCTGGCATTTATGTAGATACGAGTCACACCCAATAATTTGTTGAGAAAATAAACCACAAAGTCAACATGGTTTTGTGAAGGCTTTCAATTATTAATAAAATCACAATATTTGCTGTTAAGAGTAGAACAAAAATCTTTTTGGGCCCATATATTGAGTCACAATAGTCCAGTTTGTTGTTGTAAAAACTTTGCACTAACCTTTATTTCAAAGGTAAAAGCGCTCTTTTGGTCTATCCAGAGCGTAGTTTATCATTCAGGGTCAAGCAGGGATTTGGGCCGGGGCATTTGGGAATGCACTTAGACAAGGTGGCTGCTGCGTTTCTGTTAGCGGGCTCAGGGTGTGGGTCAAGATGACCAGTATCCATCCACCAAGCAGTCTGGACAATCAGCCACTGTTGGCCTTGTTCAGGAGACGCTCCTAAATCCTCCCACACAAGCTTGGATTTCAAAATAGCCCCACGTGTCAAAAGGGCACTCGATAACGCAGCACAGAAATGTGAACTCTGTGTAACAGAGGTGTGTGGGAAGTTGATGAAATGGTGAGGATGGAAAGACTGACAGAACTGGAGTTTTCACATTGTGACATATTAAACTATTTCTTGAGACTTGAAGGTCAGGTTTAAGCTGCGAGTTTTTAGACACACAAATTAGCTGTTTTGGTTTGTCACTATCATTGTGTTTCTAGCAGGTAGTTGTTTTCATGAAGCAAGTTCAGATAGCAAAATAAGACTGAGGGAGAAAGGCGGAATGAATCCTGACTTTATAACTGCTGGATTTCTAAACATTTAAATCTATTAAATCTTTGAAAAGCTTTGACACCACTTAGTGTCAAAATAGTAAAATGAAAAAAGTAACAATTATTACTTCTCTGGTTCTTATGTAAACATGAAATAATGCTAAATAATAAACCAAGATCATTAAATCAATTCATCAATACTAAAGCAAGCTTTGCAAACTGACTACAATTCAGTTTAACTTTCATTGGATTTGGATGGTAAATTTAATCAGGGCTTTGAGACTGTATTTTAGAAAATTTATGAGTGTGACTGAAAAAAAAATAACTTTGACAGGAGGGGGCAAGCACAGTAATTCTGACCATAGTCAAAGTTAATACTACATATGCTACATATTTTTATTTATCACAGTACTGTATTCGTTTCATCTTTCCTCTGAAACAAGCCATTTTATCTCCTCTGTTCATAGGGCCCACTCTCCTGTTCAAGCTGCTTTTGATTGGCTGATCCTCACAAACAGAAGGCTTGAAGAGCAGATGGGTGGAGATTCAGACAGAGGTGTTTGCCAGAGATGGGCATATTAGGGATCTCCTCTCTTTTTGACACCATATACATCCAAAAATAGACAAAAACAATTAACAGATGTTTAGAACAGTCTGAAGCCTGAGCTTCTGGCTCACAGGAATTATTGAATCAGAATCAGAATACTTTATTAAAATTATGTGGGTGACAGTTGCTCCAAGACAGTAACAGTAACAGACTCAACTATTTAAACAATAAAATATGTTACAGATTTTACACATTTAAGAAACAGCACTAATGTATACAAATCACTCAGTTATAAATATCAAGAATTTACAGAGGTGATTATAAATAAATATCAAAAATATTGACAAGAATATTATAGAGGTGAGAATATTACAGGGGTAACCTGTGAACTTTGTCATATGCTATTTTACTGTAGAGCGTGTGCAAAAAGGGTGTAACTATTACAGTGTTTTAGATGGAGGAGTTGTACAGGGAGGTGGCCACGGGCAGGAATGATTTCCTGAGTCGTTCAGTGGTGCTTTTTGGTCATTTTAGTCTCTCACTGAACGTGTTCCTGTGACTGGCCAGTACGCCATGGAGTGGGTGGGAGGTATTATCCAGCATTGTCTTTATCTTGGACAACATCCGCCTCTCAGACACCACCCTAAGGGAGTCCAGCTCCATCCCCACGACATTACTGGCCTTGCGGATCAGTTTATTTGATCTGTTGGCATCTGCGACCCTCAACCTGCTGCTCCAGCATGCAACAACATACAGGACAGCACTGGCCACAACCAACTCGTAAAAAATCCTGAGCATTGTCTGACAGATGTTGAAAGATCTCAGCTGCCTGAGGGCCACTCTGGCCCTTCCTGTAAAGTGCAGTGGTGTTTTTAACGCAGTCCAGTTTATTGTCTATGTATGCTCCAAGGTATTTATAGTCCTCCACAATGTCCGCATTGAGCCTCTGGATTGAAACAGGGGTCAAGGTTTTCCTGGTCTTTCTAAAGTCCACAATCAATTATTTGGTCTTTGCCATGTTGAGCTGCAGATGATTATGCTCGCACCACGTGACAAAGGAATCAACCGCAGCCCCATTGGTACATTATAACACGCAGTAAAAAACTACTAACATATCTGGGACTCAATACCTACATAAAATGACTTGACTTTACACTAAACACAAACAATCTGAAGCTTTACTCTAAGAGTTATTTAGAGTAATCGCAATCAAAATCAAGCACAAATCCAGAAAGAATGCAGACTACACCAATAGGAGAGCCCCATTGGGTATGAGCAAAATAATGGGTGGAAATTTGATACTCTTATATATTCCTAATTTTTTAGTATGTAGATGGTTCACCTTTTTTCTCCACTCTTCACACAGGCCAAGCTTAATATGAATTCATTGATCATTTGCCATATTTAGATGTGGATAGTGACAAAGTACTAATACTTTGTTACTGTACTTATGTAGAAATTTCAGGTATCTTTCTGGCAAAGTTTTACTTCTACTCCCTACATTTTTATAGAAATATCAGTACTTTCTACTCTCTACATGTGAGAGAAGTTATTATTTCATGCTACTGTGGGCCTTCAAACATCAAACCAATTTGAGCCTGAACAGTACATGAAACATGAAAGGCAATCCTAAGGGTGTATCAATCACCAGGGTTATTGCATACAAAGAGATGAAAGAGATAAAATCCATACAATTTATGCATAATTTATAGCACAACAGTCAGGGATTAAAGTGGATATTATTTTTTTTTGTGTGTGTGCAAATGTCCAAAAGCTGTAGTCGTGGTATTTCAGCATCTAGCTAGCTCTACAGAAGAGGAGCGAACGTAAAGTGAGCAACACTTTTCAAGTCAGGCAATTTAAAGTGCAACGTTTTGTATCGGCGCAACAAATATCGGCAAACACACAAACTATCTGTGTGCAGTTTACATGTAAGCCCTCTTTTGTAAAATCAGATTTTGGATCTGAGGTGTGTACAGACTTTATGTTATTAAAGGTTGCATGTAAATGGCTGTGGTGCTTGTGGTCAGAGTAGTAGAGGTGGATTTGAAATGAAATTGATGATGCTTAGACTCATTCACTGAATTCCACCTACATACCAACTGTATACTGTCTTGTATAAAGACAGTGTGAACAGTAGATCGTCAGTGTAGAGGGTGGAAATTATCCAGGACAACTCTTACAACTGCTTACAGTTAGGTAAATCCACAAAAAGCAGTACTTTTACTTTTACAATATTTTTCTATATCTGTACTTCTATTAAAGTACAGAATGTCTGTACTTTTCCATGTCTGCAGCATTCATTTAAACAATTAATGTGAAAACAAACTGTAACAAATTGCCTTGACTGGCAGTGTATTAGCAGTCACTATGATCCCATGAGTACTACCCTAGTATGTTGTATAAAGAAATCCCCTCTACAAAAACTGATTCCATTGTAATGGCAAGCTTCATCTGTCAGGCCCTTATATTTTTAGAAGATGCTCTCATTGTTGTGTTGCTTTGTTGCCCGTGTGCCTCAGGATGTGTTTCCCTGTACAAGCTCAAGATTCCTTATTTGTCATCGTTCTACTAGAGAATAAGCATCTCACCCACAACAATGGTCTTAGTTGCTGGGGCTCCTGGTACTTGTTTTTCTTCCGTGAATACAAATAGACCTGAAATGGCACTTGGATGAAACATACAGATTTAGTTGAACTTAGCTGGAAGTTATCTGATAGATGAGTTAGGATTCGTTCCAATTCATGTCTCATAGGAATCTCCCAGCGTATACAGTATATTTTTTGTGTTTTATTTAATTTTTCTGCACATTACACATAAATTCTCAATGTTTTATTGTATCAGTGTTATTACAAAAAAACATTCTGACATAAAACTTCAACATTTTGTTTTTGCCTTTTTAAGTTGAATATTAGATTCTTTGCAAGTCACTGTAGAAGTGCCTTAACCCTGGATTCTTTCCACTGGCCAGCAGGGGGCGACTTCGGCGGTAGCAAAAAGAAGTGCTCGTTTATTAGAAGCCACTGGAAAAATTATCCTTTAGCTTCTTTTGGCTATGATCTCAGTAAACATTTGCTGAGTTGTTTATCTCAGTTTTAAGTTTTTTTCAGAAAGAAAAGAATGTATGTTCTACAAATTCTGGCCCCTATTAGAGTCAAATGGGAAGAATAAAAAAGGAGAAGCTTTAGGGCGGAGCCACCCCCAGATTAACCAATTGCAACAATATGAGTATCTCGTGTCCCTCTGTGTCTTAGTCACGCCCACCTCTCTGCTCATTATGACCATTCAAAACCTCAAACCTTTGACAAAACAACAAAATGCCCAGCTTGTGGCTCCAAGACAGGACTTGTCTAGCTAGTAGGTGGCATCATTATTCTTTCATCTTTTATATACAGTCTATATTATATAACGGCTGTGGTCTAATATTGGACCAATCCCTCTGGTCTTATTACATGTTACTTCCTGGCTTACAATTATAGTTTTTTGTACATTTTACCCCTATTGTAAAATGACTGTTAAATAAAAACTTACTTTTAATTATCACATTTTTATGAACAATAACCTATCTAACATTCTCTCATAGCAGCAGAGATCTAGGGAAGGCTTATGCTAATACTTTTAATATTTCACTCCTAATGAGATATGTTGTATGTCCTCACAGAAGTAACAAAAAAAAAAAAAAAAAAAAAAAAAAAAAAGCAAATCTTTGTACTGGAAGTTTCTGTGGTTACTCTGACTATTGAAGCTTTATACTATGGGACAGCTGCTGTGGCTCCTGTGTTCCCCTGCTGAGTGGGAGCCTATTTTAACAAGCCAGACCTATTGTCTTTTCTTAAGAATGACCAGAGAATGTGGCAACTCCATGGGTCACATAGGCTTTATTTGTGTGTTGATGACTGGGGTGAGGGGCAAGACGTGGCCGTGTCCCTGTCATTCTCATCACCATGGGTGCACATGCCATCAGAGCTAATTACCTGCCTGGAAGGATCAATTAGGACACCCTCTAATGCCCCCTAACAATAATGCCCTCAACCTCAGCTTCACAGTAGCACAGGAAGGCTGTGAGTGGGAAGTGGGGAGAATCTGATGGTGGTAACAACAATGCTGAGTAGTAAACTGTGTAGTGACACGGCTCCCTACCATCAACATTTAAACAAAGAGTTTAAATGAGAAGCACTATCACAGCAGAAAGCTGCACATGTCCCATGTTGCAAAAACATCTTTAACCCTTTTGTTACAGTAAACTGGATATACAAAAAGTCATACACAATCCTATTCTTGTTATGGAAATTTGGAAAACAGCTCCAAATAAAGTGCTTATGTGCGTCATTTTCATGTATATTTTATTTCTGGACTAGTTCTCCAGTGTGTCTGACAGATGGCTGCATTTAGACCTAAATACAAATAAACCCGCAATGCACTTTTCCATCATCCAAAACCAATTGTATTACCTCAAACCTTCCGTCTTTCTGATGTCAGTGGAAGACACTGATAGGGTTACTAAGGTGAAATACTGCTCCTGGATCAGAGGATAAACAGATTTGAATGAGGCCACATGAGGCCAAATGTTCCACTTTAGAGAATTAGGCCTTTGGTGCGGTGAAAACATGTTACCACCTAATTTCATCCAAAATCACAATGTGACTTAACATTTGTCTCCCAGAAAGAAAAAGTGTTTAATCTCATATATATCTCATAAATAGATGTGAAAAGAAAAATCAAGAAGCAATTTTACAATATTGCGCTGTAAATGCACATAAGTATTTGACAATTTGTCATCCTTTCTGAAACACATATGCTTAGGTTTGATTGGACCATCGTTCCATTCCATATATTCAAATTTAATTCTATATATTCAAGTTCCATTCTATTTAAGACTTTCTTAGTACTGAGAGGCTGAATCCAGTTAATTTTGGTGACTTCTTCTCCAGGAGGACATAGGTTTGTAAATTACACTGGTTATGGCTTACTCTTTAAACAAACATCAGGTCACTACTCAAACTATTTAGCTGTAAAGTTGTTGGCTTGGTAACTGTTGAGCATTATAACAGCATCATATCATTGTATTCTGCTGGTCGATCTGTCGACTCTAGTCTTCTAATGTGTTCAAGTACAAAGGAAAGCAGACTGATCTGAATTATTTCCCTTTCAGGTGGTTTAATCAATATTGAGTTGCTTCTCGCCCAAATTAGGCTGAATGCTAGAGCCACATTTGTAACCATTATTTTGTTTTGGGGCAACACTGAAATTACAGTGATGAAAAGCCATGTAGACAATTGTGCAAAGTGCATTATTTGGAGCTTTTCAGGAATATCTAACACATAATTATGAACAACAAAGAAAGGGCAAGCTAATAAGATTTAAAACATCGATCAGTCCATCCATTTTCTTAATCAGTTACCAGTCACATGGGGGCCTATCCTGACTGGCACAAGGTGAGGGGTAGGGTACACCGTGGACAGCTCACCAATCTATCACAGGATTTAAAAAATAAATTACATAATCATATAATCAAATAGTGCAGTAAGTCTGAAACCTGTTTTTAACAACCTAATTGCGCAGCTGAAAAGAAGGTCACATAACTGCAATAAACTGGTAAATACATTAGAATGGAAATCTTCTCCAACAGGAAAGGAAGCAATGACTGAGCCACATTTCTGCTCAGGTATTTGCAAAGCAAAAAGAAAACCATGTGAAATTCAATCACATAATAGAACAAAAGTGACCTTGAGGAAAAACTTTGCTCCTGTTCTCAGTGTTGTATGATAATCTAATGACTGAATGAATCGCTCACGCACATAATGAAAAATCCTTCAGTTGATCGATTAAAATCAAATTGAGTTGACCCGTAGGAGGTCAGGAGACCCAAATGTTGGTGTCCTCTATTTGGTTTGACAGCAGTCGTTGTTCCTGGGGGAGGAAAGGAGGGCCTCGTCTCCCCTTGCGGCTCACTCGAGGGTGACGGTTTGGAAACATCCACTTTGACCCTTGATGTCGGGGCTCGGAGAGAAGACCGTCATTGCCCACCCCCCATCCGTCTTTCTTAGACCGACCTCTGGCTGTTTGACCTTTCAGATGAACTCTGGACACTGTCCATGTCAGTCATGTCTCGGCTGAGAACAGAGCCAGAATCAGGCAAATGTTTACATCTTCCACTTTTTAGCACCCTTTAGCCTAAACTATATGCTTAATAAAAATGTAGTCAAATTTAAGAAATGGGGACCGGAGGGTGTGTTCCAACTATAGGGAAATAGTCGACCCTCGGATACAGGAGGAACAATGTGGTTTTCATTTTGGTTGTGGAACACTGGATCAGCTCTTTATCCTCTCAAGGATACTTGAGGGTGCATGGGAGTTTGCCCAACGAGTCTACATGTGTTTTGTGGACTTGGAGAAGGCATTTGACCGTGTCCCTCAGGCTGTCCTGTGGGGGGTGCTCCGGGAGTATGGGTCGTCTGGCCCATTGCCACGGGCCAGTCAATCCTTATACATTCATTGCAAGAGCTTGGTCGGCATAGCCGGCAATAAGTCAGACTCGTTCCTGGTGGGTGATGGGCTCTGCCAGGGCTGCCCTTTGTCACCAATCCTGTTCGTAATTTTAATGGACAAAATTTCTAGACGTAGCCAAGTGAAGGAAGGCTGCTTTTCACAGATGATGTGGTTCTGTTGGCTTCATCAGGTGACGGCCTCTAGCTCGCTTTGGAATGGTTCGCAGTCGAGTGTGAAGCGGTGGGAATGGGAATCAGCACAGACGGATCGGTGCTGTGGCTGCAGTGATGAAGACGCTGTACCGGTCCGTTGTGGTGAAAAGAGAGCTGAGTGTAAAAGCAAAGCTCTCAATTTACCAGTCGACCTACGTCTCTACCCTCACCTATGGTCACGAGCTGTGGGTAGTGACCAAAAGAACGAGATCGCGGATACAAGTGACGGAAATGCAAGTGGCATAGGGACACTGTATAAAATCTAAATAAAAACTCAAGTCAATGATTAGTAAAGCTCATAAACCCATATTTTACTTATAATAACAGAAAATATAACAATATAATATCACAATAGAAAATAAAACAATGAAACAAAGGAACTTTACCATATCTTGAAAAATATTTCCACATTGTAAATTTAATGCTACATTTTCTCAGTTTCAATATTTGATGTTTTCTATGTTCTACTGTGAAGGAAACATGGCCAACAATTTTAGAATTGGGTTTATAGTTGTTTACTAGTGTACCTCAGTGAAAACAGGAGAATTGCTCCTATGGGTTCAACATAGGTCCATAACCTGTTTACTCCATCTATCTATAAACTACACATAACATCTTAAAGAGGGTTTCTTCTATTTCAAGATAAACACTATCAGTTCAAATGTGGGACAAAACTTGTTAAATATCATGATTTTTTTTACTGAACAAAGGCAACAGCTACCAGAGCACGATATATTTCACAGACCCATAGTGACCTCCGAAGCCAAACCAAAGTATAGCAGTTGCAGAGAAAGATGCATTTTCATGCGTTATCTGTAACACTTTCTTTACACAAAGTGCACATTTCCACATTTAAAGCTGCAGTTCAGCTGCTTTGCATAAGTCGGTTTTTACACCCTATGTCCTTTACAATACTTGAGTTTAAGAATTGGGAATATTGACCATTTTATAAGAATTTCATAAAGACTTATTGAATTATTTGAGGTCATGGCTATTTTAATTCAAGCTTAATGAAGATGGATTACTCTCAGTGGTGTCTACCCACCAACAATCTAATTTCACATTATTTTTTTTGTATTATTGATCATAGCATGTGTGATATGTTTTACCCAATTTAACCAGCATCCTGTTTTATTCTTTAAAGTGATCCATTTTCAAACAAAATACATCTCACAAAGAAAATTGGGTGAAAATGTGCCACAAAATACTCACACAGCCGTTATAATGCAAAGCATGTTTATTTTACAGTTACTGCTCTCTAATAAAAAGGCCTGGAACGAGATTTCGTGCTTATAGTCGTTTCTGTATAAACAAAATGAAGTGAATCTGATATTTACATGTGGAAGCTCTTTCAAAAAATTTCCAACAGGTGATGGGTAATATCCACCATCTAGAGGCGACTCTGGGAACTGCACCACACCAATAAAAGGGTTTTATGTTTTAAACTACAGTGACCATGATCGTGCTATTTTGGGTTTTTTTGGTTTTTTTTTTTAAATTGAGAGTTTTCGGGACTTCAATGTTTGCAAATACTATTAACTCCCAACATAGCTTTCATTTGAGCCAATTCATCTTTTTATTTTTTGGTCGATATTGGAACGTTAAAGCGTTGCACAGTGAGAACTGTTTGTGGGTACAGCAAAAAGCAAAATAGCACTGCTTTCACACATCAGAAGAAAAGCATCCTATACTTATTCTTTGATTTGTTAAAGAATTTAAGTATTTTGTCTTTTCCCCTCGATACTGTACAACAGAGTTTAATTACAAACAACTGGAATCAAAATGTGATCCTGGACCCATTTCTGGTCTCAAGATAATAACACATTGTGAATCTTTCTGACAGTCTTTGTCAGCAGGTTCTTGGCCGGGGTGAACGAAGCCACAATCTCTTCAATCTGTCGAATCCTAGAAATACACAAAAATGCAATTTTATACTTTAAAATTACATATTATTTCTTTGACATGGTTACCCTCAATAGTAATATGGTACATAAAAAAACCTCAATTTCTGTCAGTATTCTTTAAATAAACAGTAGTTAAAAAAACTCTAATTTTGTTGATTGATATTTTAATCTTACTTACGTTGTGCTCCCGATGATATTTTTAAAGCTCTCTACTTGCAGGACACAGAAGTGGTTGATGAGACAGATAGCAAAGACCACCTCAAATTTGGAAAATTTCTTCAGACTGCTGAAGACAATGCGCACTCTGGAAGAATAATTAAAGGTTATACACAACAGCATTGCAAATTGCAAAACTGCATGCAGATGCGAATGATTTTTTTTTATTATCAACAAATGGAATATTTGTCATTTCTGCGAAGCACAGAAGTTCTTACTTGGTGTCCAAGCAGCTGATGTCGAGTATATCCAGTCGTAACCCTCCCCACAATTTCAGGAGACGTAGTTCTTCTCCCAGAAGACGACAGTGACTCACTACCAGGCTGACATCATGGAGCAGCTGAGAAAAACAGCAGGCAAAATACTTCAGCTGAAAGCACAGACGATACAAACGACATACATATCTTCTGGATCTCAACATTTAAGCTAAAACTAAAATGATTTAAACTTGAATTTTTTTAATGTGACGATCACTGTGGATGCAACAAAAGTATGTGAGAAACAGCCCACATGCCTGATCTAATTAAACACAGCCACTTTTTTTCCTAGTCCTTTCTATCACACACACATTCACTCTGATGAACACATTGGGAGCAACTCAGGGTTCAGTATCTGGCCCATTTTACATGAACCAGTTTCTGTCCTCTGTATGTATCTGGAGTGGGTCCACTCATCTGAGTCTTTATTTACACTTACCTTTGGTACATGTCTTCTTGTTGGGTATTTCTTCAGCCAGGAACTTTCACCTTCAATGTACTTGGAGACCAGTTTGTGTACAAGGCGTGCGTGGCACTGTGACTTCTCACCTGGTAGAAAACATAATTGCTTTCAGTACATATTCTTCATAGTAAGTGCAATTATAGGTAGCCAAAGACCATTCATTTAGCATGGCTGGTAGGATGAAAAGATCTAATAGCGATCCATCACAGAATACTTGTATTTATTTTCTTACCATCAAGTTCCGGTTTAAAAGTGATGTGTGTTATTTTCTGCTCTGTGTCAGTATCATTTCCTTCAAAAGCAGAAAAACAAAGTTATTAGAGTGTGTCTTTAAAAAAAAAAGACCCCAAACCAACAGAATTAAGCAAAACCTCACTTTCAATATTGTTCAAGGTTTGCGTGGACACTAGTGACTGAGGTGTAACCATGAGTACAAGATAGTCACAACTGTTAGAAACTGCTTTAAACTGTATCAGAAAACATGAAAATAAAAAAAATAAAAATACCATTCGCCTTTTCAAACACCAGCTGCAGATGCATGGTCTCATGGAGGAACGTGAAGACTCTGCAGTTGTCCTTCATTTCTCTGAGCTTCCATTCATTCATCCTGATGTAAACAATGCACAAAACCAGTTTTACTTTATCATATTTGTCTACAGAACTGGCCTTAAGTTGTAAAAAAAAATGCTCTTAGTACACAAACTGACGTATTCAGGACGTCCGTATGAAGCTCCAGGTTCCTCGTCTCAGCTTGAAGTCTTTTGACTTTACTTGAATTCTGCTTCTTCTGCATCTCTAGTTCAGATATTTGTCTGTGGCAGGGACAAGGGGTGGGGGGTGGGGGGGACGATACTGCTCAACACAGGCAATTCTCAACACTCACTGCATAATTCAATGAAAAAAACAAAAGATAGTTAATTTTAACCCACTTCTCATTATCAGCCGTCGTCTCAGTGACTCTCTTCATTTCTGTTAAACAAAATGAACCAGAAAAGACACTAAGGACTTATTCAATTAAACTGAAGTAAAATAAAAAACAAGTAGATCAAACGGTAAGAAGTTACCTTCCTGCAGTGACTTCACACTTTGTTTGTCTTCAAAGCCTTTTTCTTCAACTGCAGCAAATTCTAAATGAAGGAGAATGTGTTAGGCTAGAGAGCAACACATCCACCCTCTTCGTGCCCCCAGAGAAAGGTTTGCTGACAGGTCATCATCTTCCATCAAAACTACTGACAAACGTGGAAATGTGCTAGCAACAAAAGCAATCACATAGAGGTATGTGGAGAAGTGCCAACAATGCAATCGATATCATCTAGAGACAGCCAACCAATAGAGGAATACACATTTTTGTGACTGAAACATACAAAATGCACAAACTCATTGGTATATCACAAACAGGAAAGTCGTCTTTTCAAAGTAGCTATACCTGCTTCTAATTCACAAATACAGTCATCCAGAGTTTTTATCATCTCATCTGCTTCCTGAATTCTTCCTCTTAAGTTCTGCTGCTCCTCCTGGGAAAAAAACCCCAAAACAAAACAACGTCAATTTCACTTTACATTCAATGAAGTCCCCAATATTGCCATTTTTTCCAAATGTGTGAAGGTTCTTACCAAATTTGCCTGCACAAGATTTGAGTAGAGAACCTCCTTCATTTCATGTGACTGAACTTTGCTTGTTTTTCTGAAGAAGTTATTTCTCTCCTTTAGTTTAGCACCGAAAGATTTCAGCTGTTGATTCAAACAAACGCCACACATGGGTGAAATGTGAGAACACCTGCCAAATTCATGTTAAACACAAGCACACAGCAAAGGCCCCTAGCTAAATAAGGTCAAATAAAATACAGTGCAATTATTTTTTTTTTAAATGCTGTAAATGACTGAATGTTCATCCTGCCCAAAATAAATTTAAATGTATCACATTCAACAAAGAGAAAAACAAATTACACTTTGACTAAATTACTCTCTAATACCTCTTTCTCTGAAGCATATCTCATATCCTCCCACAAAGATCTATTGACAGTATTAAGAGGTTTGTCTAGATCCTGCATTCGCACCTTCAGCCTAGAAAAGACAAAATAGACACGTTTTTAAACTTCAATTGTAACGTCTGAGATTAAACATAAATAGAACTGTACATTTTATAACACGTTAGAATCGTGTTTGTAAGCTACACCCAGTTTTTCTTGTGATTTTGAGTTTTAAAGATATTGTGGAATTCATCTAAACCACAAGTTTAAATGAATATATGTATTTAACTACTTAATGCTTTCAGTATTTTTCTGTAGCTTTAATCATGTGTACTGCATATGTTATAAATCCTGAAGTGCACGTACCCTTCAACCTTTTCTGTGAGGTTACAGACATCCGTCTCATAGACCGTCTGTTTAGGGCGACTAATATGTTGGTCTTTCAGTAAATCCATTGGTGAGGCCTCTGTGTCTGACGAAAACTGGGGAAAAAACACAAACAAACAAAAAATAAAGAGTCACTATAACATAATTATTATTTTGTGTTTGTGTGTACGTGTATATATAAAACTGAACTAATTTTTAACACAAAAGATTGTCCTACTCTGCCAGGAAGGACACTCTCTCGAGGATTATGGATGACAAAGTCAATGCCGAAGACTTTAAAGAACTCCAACACTGTTATGGTGCCATCTTTGAGTTTCTGTAATCAAGGCATTAAATGCAGTCAAATATTGAAAATGCACATTTTCAAAATTCACAGAAATCAATTTTTAAAAATAAAACTTCTTACCATCTGCACATCAGCAGCACTGTCTTCAAGCTGAGATTCAAACAAGCTGTGTTTAAAAGCTAAAAAACCCCCAAAAGAAAACAAAGATATTTAATAATAATCGTGTCAAAGGAAACATCATATAAATCAGGAATACGGGATCTTAATGATGCCCATCAACGTTAAACATAAGAACTTACTTGACTCAGATGCAGCTTCACATTTGATGCTGGCTGTGTGATTGCTGGAGGAATCTATTGTCTCTGTAGTCGTACGAGCTGTAGTTATATTACTGTCACACTCTATGACCTCTGACTGCAATGCACAAGAAGAAACAAAACACAAGTGACAAAAGAAACCATATTAAAAACGGTAAATGACGTCTGGACCATTTTTCACAACATTTATAGTTTTCCACTTATTTATTCCTAAAACAGATGAAAGCAGACCTACCACTTCAACAGTCTCACAGGATGCTTTCATTCTCTTTGGATCCTCCACATTGGTTTTATCTTCTGACAGAAGTCTCTTTTGTCCATGAACAGGGTTAATAACATCTTCTTCAAACACAGTATCCTCTAAAGGCTCGACCACGCTGAACTCTGGAGTATTCTGTGGACTCCTAGTGTCCAGTGTTTCTGACATATCTTCATAGCTATCCAGCTCTTCGTCGTAAATATCACTAACATCATGATCAAAGTTGTTCAGCTCCTTGGCAACAGTGACGGTGGTTGTATTTGTATGTTCTCCTGAAGATTTCACTTTCTTTGACTCATCAGGTTTGCATTTTTGGGGCAGTTTTGGCTTAAAGCCTCCCAGTGAGATTCTTGACATAAGCTGTTTGGTCTTTGAGCTGAAAGGAGTTGTAGTAACAGCATCACTGGGATACTCTGCTTCTATAAGACAGTGTGCTTGGGTATAGTCTTCAGTTTTTACCAATTTCATTTCTGCTTCTGGCTCTGTCACAGCAACAGATAGCATTTTATCGTTTGAGTTTTGCTCCAGGTCTTGCTCCAAATGATGCAAAGGTGCAGTGCAGCTATCGGTTACAGCTGCACTGGGAGCTGCATTTATCATGTGACTCAAACGCCTTACTTTCGACTGAATATCGGCTAAACTGATTCGTCTAGACTTTCGTGAGCCCAACGGATCAACATCCTTGCCAGCAACATTGGGTGAACCTTCCATATCCTGTGATATTAGACAAGCTGTAGTTCTTGGTTCAGGTTCTTCTGTGTTCTCCCTTTTGTTTGAGTTAAGAGAATCTGGCACATTCATAATTTCCAAGTAATCAGGACTGGATAACCCCAAATCACCACTCCTCTGTGATGCAATTCCAGTTTGCCTCAAATGGTCTGAATTGTGATCTTGTGTGGAGGACAGGCATTGAAGGGGGTCATTTGTGCACGTATGACCCAAAATGCAGCCTGTTTGAGCTTCAGTCATATCCATGCTCACATTGATTTCTGTACAGTCCATCGTGGTTGTACTTACTGGCTTCCTTATTAAAGATGAAACTAAACCTGGAGCTTCACTTTCAGTATTCATAGCAGGTTTCTGTTTACTATCAGTCCAAGGCCCACTTGTGTTTGACAAGTTTTTAAATTCTTGATATAAATCATGTGAGGATGAAGATATGTTTCCACGCAGACCACAGACCTCACTATCTGATTTCTCTACTTTATAAGAAAAACCCTGGTTTTCCTGGATGGGCAGAACTTTTTGCGATGGTAGATCTTGGACTGGTGCAGAAGCACTTGGAATACTTGCAGTGAGACACGCCGTCATACCCATTGCGCCATCATTTGCATTAAACGTCACCGTTTTCTCTTCGGAGGTAGGTGTAAAATCCACATTTTGATGTAACTTCTTGTCAAAATCGGTGGCAATGTTTACAGTGTGACTTTGTGTCGCATCAGTAGCTGCATTGCTGGCAGTAAACCTTACTGTGTTTTCTCCTCTAGGAGGTACAGCACTGGCATTTTGGTGTGCCTCCAGTTGGAAATCATTGATGATGTTCACAGTGTGACTTCGTGTCATATCCATCAGTGC
>VURO01008741.1:3402-19633 GCA_015108175.1 Pelvicachromis taeniatus
TTTGCTATTAGTTTTTTTTTTTTTTTTTGGTCAGATTTTTACTGACATGTAATGATCTTTAAGAATAATTAACTTTATTAATTAAGAATAATAGAACAAGATTGATTCATCCTACTCAAAGCAAACAGCCTGGTAAGAATGCAGAGGTGACTTCCATGGTCGACACCATATCTGGCATTTTATTCGTGGAGGAATTTTTATAGTGATAAGGTGCTACACAAACACCAGAGCCGAGTATGTGACACACTTACAGTTTTGAGCAAGAGCTGAACGAAGCTGTACGAAGACTATTTGAGTGCGAAGGAGATTGCAGAGAGAGCTTAATGATATCTGAAAGTGAAATCAAGAAATTATGCTATCAAATTGATTGAACGGCCACTCTCTTGAATAAAGACAGTAGCATAGCCCATAATGAATGTGATAAATAGACCAGAAACTCTGAGTTCTTTGTCTTATATAGTCTCATAAGAACTGCAGAAACTTAGGAAATGTGTTAAACTAAGTAAAGTTTTCTGATCATTTAAATAAAATTTAAACAGTTGGGTCCATTACATGTCATTAGTAATAACAATTGTACCCTCTGTGAAAGATATCATTAATAATGAGTATCATTTCCATGCAGGATCTATTAGATCCCTCGCGTTTTGCATTAGGCCTGACATTTGAATGGGAGTAGGGTTTGTTTACTGTCAATTCAAGAGCCTCTTGAACACCTAATGAAAATTCAAAATGCATCTTGTATGAAACATGGGCACATTCATTTAAGGCTGCTGATATGCACAGACGTTTGCCTAGTGCGGAGACAATATCCAAGTGATTCATGTTTAACTATTCCAGTTGAGTTCTCCACGGCACTTTCATTAAGTGGATATCAGAGTCTCTACCTGTCAAATGAAAAATAGGCCACAAAATTATTTTTCTAAACTCCTACATTCTTTTTGTTTTAGCTCCTGTTTTTGCCTGTTTCAAGAAAAGATCGCTCCAGATTGTCTGGGATGTGGAAAAACTGGATAAAATAAAATACAGTAAATAAAAATCAATTTATACATTGCAAAAGAAGATCTATATTAGAGAGAAAAAGTTGAACATTCAGATGATGTGAAATCTTAGTGTTTCTGCCCAATATGGGTCCATATAAATAATACAGCATCTTTATTACAGCGCACAGCTGAGCTGTACAAAATTTCACCGGCATTATGTCTTCAAGGCAGCCTCCTGGCCTAGTTATGTCAGTCACTGCTGTCACATTGAATACACAGGACAGAACTAGCAATGCTGCTTGCTCCGGTAACTTTCCCCCCCTCCCTACATCACCTCCTCCCACCTCTCCTCCAGCCATACATGCTGCCTTCGCTGTCCACATCCTCTTCTGTAATGTAGCTAATTCTTTATTCAACAGCACTGACTATAGCACCATCCCACATTCACGCCCTTTGGCTTTGACAAACGTCACATTAATCCAAGGACATGCTGACATATCTGTCAGCACTGGTTTAACTTTTTCTACTTTCTTTCTCAGTATCTTTCAGTAAACCTATCGTGACAGTGTTTTTGCACTGATGGCAAAAGTGGATAACACTTGGGAACTTTATGCTCTCTGATACAAAATAATGAGCTGCATTTTGAAACTAACTCAGTAGAATTACAGCAACAAATTACATGCTGTGTGTGGGGATGTTTAGGTTCAAACATATTGCCGTTGTCTATGTTGAGAAATTATGTTTGTCATGGTAAATGACCATGTTAGTTTTGTGACTAATTTTCAAAATATGCCTTTAATAAACAGGATATCAAAGATTAGAACAAATGATAATCAGATCATCTATATTTGAAACAGCTGTCCTAACATTAGTTACCATATATTAACCTTTTTTATTTGAGACTAAAAAAAAATTGTTTTCTTTCATAAAATGAAATCGTATTTTTTTTTAATTTGTTATACAGTATTGTATTGTATTTAATTTAGTATACATATTGTTACACAATAATCTGTAATCTCCAGTAATTGTCAGTGTAACAAACTAAACAATCTAAGATTAATATATTGTATAATGCTGATTAAATATTAATAATTATCAGTATGAAAAACACCCAGTATAGGTCAAATATTTGTGAAATATTTGAACTATTTAAGAAAAAAAAAGATTTCATGTTATTTTATCAACAAAGGAAAAAAAAATCACTCTTTAAATTAACTGCCAGCAGATGTGGCTTAAAATTAAGGGGTTTGTAAAAGCTCTGAAACTCTAAACTGCAATTCTAAAACTGTAAGTGTGACTTTTCACCTAGTTTGCTGATACTCTGCATGCATATCTAAGGGAACTTTCCTCTAAGTCTTGATTTGTCACTGATTTGTCTTTTTTTTTTTCCCCCTCATGTTTTACTCTGTCAGCTGTAAGACCAAAGTGTACTCAGATGACCTGCCCAACACCAGCATTGTCATCGTGTTTCACAACGAGGCATGGAGCACGCTGCTGCGAACTGTTCACAGTGTCATCAGCCGCTCTCCCAAACACTTGCTAGTGGAAATTATCCTAGTTGATGATGCCAGCGAGCGAGGTTTGTAATCTGTGTACATTAACAAAATAAATTTACACACAGGATATATTGGATGGAGTAAAAGAGGGACCCAAGCTTCTGTCTGTGTAGCAAGATAGATTAAAGCTAATCTAGCTTTTTTTAATTACATCGTAAGGACTTTATGGTGTTAGTATTTGTAATCTTCAAATAACTTTAGATGAATAAAAAAGCCAAATGAAACGTTTGTGGTTCAAATTTATGTAATTTGGGGTTTTTTCCCACTCTGACAACTCCTCACTAAACCCTGGAAAGAAGAAATGAGGAGTGCAATGTTGAACCTGTATCATGTTCTCTGCACCTGTTCCATTTTTTGCACTGATCATCACCTGCATTAATGTATATATCAATCTGCTTAGCACTTTATATTTTTATTTAAGTGTTTGTGTTATCGTATGTTGCCCACAAAGTACCGCAGCAATTTCCTAATATTGTAAATCTGCTCAACATTTAGCAATAAAACCCTTTCTGATTCTGAAGACTCAAGCAAAAACACATGAGTACATTTTTGAGCATTACAGAAATAATGGTCAGGTTTCCAGGTTTTGATTCTGCTATATCACAGTTTAAGGAATCGTGAAATATTGAAAGACATGTAAGTAAAGCATTTCTTTCTGTATCGGTTATGCTATTATTTTAGGTGGCACATCCACCTGTGATGAGTCAAGAATGATATTTATGTGCTCAAGTAATTGTGGTCTTACTAGCTATACCTTATTTTTAAATTTCCAGTTCTGTAGCCCATAAAAATGAAGTATAATCCTACCCTAATGGGTTATTTTCTTTTGGAATCCACACGTTCTCAGCTGGGAAAAAAGCTGACTAGCTCAAATTGATAATTTGATGACCTGATTGAAATGTCGTCATCATCATATTTTCCATATTTATCTTGTTATGAATTTTGGATACTTTCTCTCAGACTTCCTAAAAAACAAACTGGAGAACTATGTGCGTACTCTGGAGGTGCCGGTGAGAATACTGCGGATGGAGCAGCGTTCAGGTCTAATCAGAGCCAGGTTGAGGGGAGCAGCCGCCACCACCGGTCAGGTCATCACCTTTCTTGATGCTCACTGCGAGTGTACTGTTGGCTGGCTGGAGCCCCTGCTGGCTCGCATCAAAGAGGACAGGTAGGAGCTAAAATTGACCTCACTGAGTATTTTGAATTTAATGCTGTTTTTGAAGGCACTGATAGGAAATGACACATACATTTGATGTTTTAGGAGCAGTGCACACTGCACCACACTGCTGCAAAACCTCCTATTGTTTTGACAATTTTGTGTCACTACTGAGCCTTAAAAAGGCTTTATTACCACAGTTGTTATCATATTTCGCCTTAGTTGCATCATTGGGTACTTGAGCCAAAACTATCTGAATACTGATGGGAAAGCAAACTTTCAGTTATTAATACACTGCCTGACACTGCTGATATGAGATAATAATTATGCTGCAACCTTAGAGGAAAAGATAACACAGTTTGCATAACCTGCAGATTGACAGGCGCTGAGTGTAAGGTTAAGAACCCAAAAAACAGACACAGGAGGCAGCAGGGTTTAACAAAAGGTAAGCCGTTTAATTAGGCTGATGGCAGAAGTCCACAAAGCAAAACACAAAGAGAAACAAAACCTAAGCCGCAATAGCATGAAGACAAAACCACCCAGGTGATTATTACAGACAAGGACCGAAGGGAAGACAACGTTATTTATACGAGAATATTTATAATTAAGGGCAAGTGGACACAGCCCGGTAACGAGACACAGGCGAAGATGATCAAAGACAGCGAGCCAGGAGGGGAAGTAATACTAAATGCAAAACACAGGAGACAAATCATTACTGAAATAAAAAGGAAGTAACTAAGAAATACAGAGGTTAGACACACACCTACACACAGCAGCTTTATACTAAGGCAAATGCTGACAAATTTCAGGAAACTTATACGAGAAACTCATGAAAGCTAAATAATCACACCATCAAAGAAGAAACTGTAATAATAAACAAAACCACAAACAAATAAGAACCCTGGGACCATGACAATTTGCGTAACACCGTCATGTATAAGTATTAAGTGGACAAAGGTATGTTTAGGTACACGCACTGGCCTGACAGACCAAGACTTTTTTTTTCTCAACTTGCTGTATCTGTAAAACCATTAAACACATAGTTTTGATTTAAAGTGATGAAGAATTTATTTAATTTATGCTGTTTATCAGAATATTAAGATATTACTTAAGGCATTTACCCACTCTCTGTAGACAACATTAAGTCAAGCACTGTTTGTGAATGACAATAATGAATGACGATGATCCTCTTGTGATTCTTACCTTATCTGAGGTCAGACACATTAATTTACCCTCAGGAGGAAATTGGTATCATATGACTCAGAATATTGTATTATGGAGCCATTACACTTTTACTGAATGCTACTGCACATGTATTGATGTCTGAGTGCAGACTGTTGAGATGTTTTAGAAATTATACTGTATGTTCAAAGATTATCCTTTAAATTTCCAGACCCGTTCTTTTTTTGATAAAGAAATAATTTTGTCTGTGGCTATCCTGAGAGGAAGTACATGCATTTATCTTACAAACAGTACCTGTGCAACCCTACATCCTACACATGCGCACTGTCCTTCAATAAAAACAATGCAGCCATTTAAAAAAAAATAAAAGGAACTGTATTTACATTATCTTCCAACACACAGAAATGAGAATGTTTGTTGTTGTTTGTCAGCTGCCCAAGAATTTAGGTGGTCCTGTGTTTTCAATAAAACATCTTATTGTGGGGTTGCTACAGTCTCACTGTGCTTTTGCAGTGCATGCAGAAGGTGGTATGGAATTGTCTTGATCAAATAAACATAGACATTGTCTGGATTGCAGCATATAATACATAGAATATATCTTTTGAAAAATATATCCCATAAGATTTTGGCCTTTCAACTCTGCGCTGATAATAAGTTGGTGGTCCTTTCCTCTTTATCCCATAGAATGCGCAGGATCTGTGATTTTTCCATCACACCACTTGACAGTTTACCCACTCCCTCTCAATCCATCTTAAATGAGCTCGGGCTCTGGATGTTGTGTCTTTTTCTTTGCATGGTCAATTTTTAGCTGCGAGAAAATTGTGTTCAGTTGCAATGATTTTCATGGCCGGTGAAGTGATTTCCATTACAGAATTGTAGCTGGGTTTTTTTTTTTTTTTCTATTGCAGTGCTGCCTCAGGGCAAATTCAAAATATTCAAGATTCAATATTGGTTTTCACTGTGTCCCTTGTGTACCCAGATCTCCCTGGATTCTCTGAATATTGCTTGCATAATTTCAGAAATGAAATTATTGTGTTATTACATCTGCCTGCCTTTCTATGTGTTTTTGTTGTCCCGTTTGATCTTTTCTTCGGTCATTTCCGCTTTCCCACTATTTTAAATTCTACTCATTCTTAATTTTGTCGTCATCCCCTCTGATCCTGTAATCTTCTTGACCCCTTCTCCAAAGCCAATCAGCCTCTCAGATCCCTGTCCTTTAAAACTCAGTGTTATTCTGCCATTCTGCCCTTCAAACTGTTACACAAGCCTCGTTTCTCCCAGCTCCACCTTAAAAATGTTGTTGGATATAAATTCAACATATTGAGCTATTATTATATATTCCACCCAATATTCAATATGTTGTCTTTATTTTGTGTTTAGGGTTTAAATGACTTACAAATCTTTGCATTTTGTTTTTATTTTGTATTTCATAAGTTGAAACAGGGATTATTCTCTGTTTTTACAGATTTTTTTTTATTTATTTTTACTGAGCGGACAAAACAAGAGGTCAACACATTTGATGATTTAATTTTCGTATTTTCTTGTAACTTTTTAAAAACTAAACAATTAATTGATTAATCAAAATGTGACTGTTCAGTTGATTACAGCGCATTATGATTAATGATCATTTTCTTCAGTGCATTTAATAATGTGAGTAATAGCCAGTTGCTGGCGTGGTGTGCATAGAATTTGCAGTTACAACCCAGAACCTGATTTCTTCACAGTATGTGGTCGATTTTATGATGGTGGGATGTTGAGACACGTTGAATATGATAATGCACCGCATGCTTAATTTCAGTCCAGTCAGTTTCATCCTACATGTGAACATTTGTGTGTTTCAGGACGGCAGTGGTGTGCCCTATCATAGATGTCATCAGCGATGAGACGTTTGAATACATGGCAGGCTCAGATATGACTTACGGTGGTTTCAACTGGAAGCTGAATTTTCGATGGTATCCTGTTCCCCAGCGGGAGATGGATCGACGCAAAGGGGACAGAACACTCCCTGTCAGGTACATCTGTGTGGGACTTTACACTTGCGTATTGTCTTGAAATAAGAGAGGAGACATCATATTAAATGCATTAAAAAGTTGGTACTATTTTGTAAGCTTAATTAAATGTACAGTAGGCTACAGAGGAAACACTGAAAGCTAAATTTCTCTTCTAAAAATTATTTTATAAAAAGCTAGAGATAGATCATGTTTCCCTCTGTGTCCCACTGATGCCAGCTTCTGCCTAAATAGCATCCACAGAGTTGTGATGTTTCTCTTTTGTAGTATAAGTATCCATGTATTTTGAAACAGGAAAATAGAAACTGCTTAGAGCTGCCTTTTTTGGCTTCACAAAACTCATCTGTATGCAAATCACTCCAAGCAGCAAACAATATCCTTTATTTAGGGCTGACTTGAGTATAGAATGAATTAAAAGATAAAAGTAATTGCCCCTCTAAGGCTTTGTTTCAAATTGTCAAACAAATTGGCCTTTTATTATATCCTCAATGTTCCTCTTAGTTAAAAAAGATGCTAACGAATTCAGTATGAGGAGATGAAATATTACAAAGGGGTTTTGTGTTGTTGCCTTAATTTGTTGTGTTTTTTGCAGGACTCCCACCATGGCAGGAGGATTATTCTCTATAGACAAGATGTATTTTGAAGAAATTGGGAGTTACGATCCGGGCATGGATATCTGGGGAGGAGAAAACCTGGAAATGTCTTTTAGAGTAAGTCGTTTCTCTGTATATCAGCATAGGTTTCTGCCTTGTGATATTCCCTTTTTGTAGATATTTACACACATTATAAAATTGGATGATCTAAAAAAATATATATATAAAAAAAAAACACAGTTGCAAACATTTGTGTTACCTGCTGCAATCATGTGCTTGCTGCTGCTAATTTTGTGAGAGTCTCTTTGTGTGCATCATCCTGGCAAATGTACTATTGTACATTGATGGGTTTGAGCATTTTGGCAGACATCTGTGGACAGATTTTGTCACTGTTATAATATCACAACTGTACAGGATGTACTCATGAAACCTTGCAGATGTGGAACTGATGTGTGTGCTCATATTACATGTTGATGTCTACTTAGCTTTGAGCTTATACAAACATAAGGGAAAAATATTTAGTCTCTTTGCTTTATGATGTACAGTTTATTGTACAAAGTATATGCTATTGCTACCAGTTAGTGATAGTGTGGTTCATACTTCACCTCACGAGTCTCTCTGAATTTGCTATCATGGAAAATTTAGTTCTGGGGACACCTACTGTACCAGAAACTATGACAAGGGCAGTTTATAGAAGGTGTTTTTGTCTTGCTGTCACAGCTTGTCGTTAGTAATCAGAAACATGAAGTGCTGTTTTAAGGCATGCCTGTGAGCTGCAGCATCTAGTCACAAACAGATCTGCAGTAAGTCTGTGTGTGGTAGGTGACCTACATAAATGATAACATTTGTCACCAATAAAAACATTTGCTCTTAAATTTCAATAGCATACCTTCCTGAGCATCAAGGGAGTAAAACAAAGGGAACAGGCATTCACTGGCTGTTTCATCAGTTTGTATCCAGCCTATTTGTCTGCTTTCCTGTCACATACTACATAAATCTGCCTTGTCTCTACGCTTGCAGATTTGGCAATGCGGTGGCTCCTTGGAAATTGTAACATGTTCACACGTGGGCCATGTTTTCCGGAAGGCCACCCCATACAGTTTCCCTGGAGGAACGGGCCAAGTCATCAACAAGAACAACAGGCGCCTGGCTGAAGTCTGGATGGATGATTTCAAAGACTTCTTTTATATCATATCACCAGGTACAGAGTAATGAAACTGCCAACATGTCAGTACAACTTTCAGCCACTGAAATGATGCAGAGAACTAAAGACCAAGAGTTTAAATTAGCTCTATGGATTTTACTTGTTATTAAATAAACAAAAGCTTTTCAGTGTGCACTGCTGGTCAAAGCAAGATGTGGACAAAGCTCATTGCTGGACCCCTGTGTGGTTACCCCAGTGTGGTTAATTTAGCAAACTGGTGTGAAAAGGAAAGACATCTCTCTTCCATTTTAGTCTTTCATTCTCTTGCAAGGTTCTTTCTTTTTATTCTTATGCAAATGTACATTTTCTTTTACTTTTATATTTGAATTTACTGCAGCTTTTCCATCCTCGAAGTGGGATTAATTAATTCCTTCTCTCAGATACATTTTTAGTGCTCTCTTGGACTTGGGTTCAGAAATGAGTCACGAACGCCATCTTTCAAACAGAGCTCAAACACATACAGACAAACCAGAACAATACGACGTGCAGATTGAGAGATGAGTACCCCTCCATCTGTCGACTTAGTAATGTGATTACCCTTTTGCAGGGAGCGGTATCCCGGAAATCTCTGGTTAACTGTTTTAGATGCCAGCCAACCTATAAGGGATCATCCGTAATCTTTCGATCTTACGGCACAAATTGTGACCTTCTCTTCCTCTCAGTAAGGCAGGATTCTCCACGGGCATGTGTGCAGACAGAGCCAGGGCTGTGATGGATGAGTTTCTCTGTGTACTGTGGTCCCGCGATGACTGTCTGTTCCTCCAGGACATTAGGGAGAATGATCTGGGTTATGCTGCTGCCAGACCTCCCTTATTGCTGCAGAAGAACACAGTATGTTGCTTGGGCTGAATTTGGGAGCGGCATCTAGTGATCCTATTAAAAGTGTACCCCCTTCCTTGTCCTTCCTCTGCACAGGATCTAAGAGGCTATTCATCATGATCTATAACATGTGATGCTTAGCCCCCGCAACAGAAAAAAAGAGAGGAAGAGAAAAGTAGCCTTTAGCTCACTGCTTTTATCTGCCGACTTGACATTTCTGTTTCCAACATTAAAGCGTGAGATACTATTAGTGTAGGTAAGCTGTTTGCAGTATCTTGGGCATGTTAGATAGACACATACAGTACAGTGCTGTAGGTTTTTGAAAGCTGTCCTCTATTTTCCCTCATTGCAATCATGCTCTTTCATATTAAATTACCACCTTGAGTCTATCTGCATGCAAGCTACGAGTCCTCAAGTGGCACTCTAGGAAGAAACCATCTGTCTAATGTGTTTGTAAGTGTCTGTGCCCAGTCGCTGTCTAATCCTTTCTCAGTCTTTAGTTTCATCAAGGCTGATACATCAAGCAGTTCACATTTGGCTAAAGTGACTTACATCATGGCCCACAGTTATTTTTTTGTTGAGTGCTATTGAAGGAGATGCATGTTCCACATTAAACTGTTTGTAAATGGGATTGCAGGCTAACATTATGATTGGGATATTTTCAGGTAAAGCGTTTTGTTTTTCTTTCATAAAGGTTCCCCCTGGTGTCTGGTCTTGGTGGTGCACAGAAACAGAACCATCCTATTTTCAGAGCAGAAAATGTGGCTCTTAATGTGACGGATGATGTTCACTCATACATATGGCTCCATTTCCTGTCTTGACATTTCATTTGCAGGCGTGATGCGCGTGGAGTACGGAGACGTCTCCTCTCGCAAAGCCCTCCGTGAGGCCTTAAAGTGCAAACCGTTTTCTTGGTATCTAGAGAACATCTACCCAGACTCCCAGATCCCAAGAAGATACTACTCTCTTGGTGAAGTATGGGCTCTCTTGTACTCTAATCTTCTATAATGTATCACATACACTGGCTCCTTCTGCATTCAGGCAGCTATATCCTTTTAGCGCCTGGCCTCATTTTTGTTTCATTTTCTGTCACAAAGACAATATCTCTGTGCGATACAGCCTGAAAATATCAGGATCCAGGAAAGGCTTAAAAAATAGATGAAAAACAAACAACCAAGTTTGTATTGAACGTGCATAATAAACAGATGTGTGGATGTTCAAGCGTTTGGTATTGATTCCCCTCACATGTCGAGGCAGTGAGATAAAGCTCGCGTATGCATTCTAAATAGTTTTGTATTCTGCTCCTTAATCGAAATAAAGCATTTTAAAAGACAGTGTTTCCCAGTAGCTACCTTTAAAAATCAGATATTTCATAGGATTATTAATAGGTCGAAATTGTAAGCAGGTAGTATGGTTCGATAACTACTAATTTACAGCTTTGACATGAAAAATCATAGCTTATTTCAAGAGAGATGTTTTAGTTATTTCCCTCTCGCTTTTTTACAGTGACCACAATCAGCTTCTTGATGAACATAGCTTTGTGCGTGAAGCATTGAAGCAGGGGGTGAATTCAAAGCTAACATGGACTGTGCTATCTGGACATAGATGGAGGTCATGTAAAAGTAATGTCAGTCTAAGAACTGAGTGTGAAATGAGGTTGTAATCCTCTAACATTCATACAGCCGAGGATGAGCTGTATGAATGTTCTCCTATACTGCAGTAAAAACTGGTTTTCTCTATCTCTCTTTAGCCACTGCAGCACCTTTTCTCCCATTTTCCTCTAAACCAGACCTCTTCTGGCTGATTCTCATCCTCCATAACACACAGTCAGCCTTTCTTTAACAGCCGGAACCATTAGGTTTTATATCACTTAATTATTATGAATGCCATTCCGTTCCTGCATGATAGGCATGGTAATGGCTTAGGCAACATACATAGTCAGCTCCGCTTTAGCTCTGTGAATGTAGGAGTTTATTAGATAGCTGAGTTGACTGGAAGTCAGTAGGAGCTGTGATAATTGTTTATTGAGAAGTGTGCAGTCAACCTGGCTCAGTTTCATCTTTAAAAGTGGATATAATGAGTAGAGATTGGACTAAATTAACTCTGTGACATGGTATACACGTGATTTTAGCTTTAGCATTTATGGAAGATGGTGACAAACTATTTCCAGTTTCCGAAAAGAAAGCATCATTAAATCTGTGACTTGCATTTCAAGTGGCTTCACCATTAGTGGCATTAGCATCTAGCGGTTGGACCTGGGCTTATTAAAGTGAAGCCATTCAGATATGCTGCAATATTTGCAAAACTAGGGTGGCAACTAAGATTATCCTGTCAGTTATTGACTTATATGATCATTTTGTCAAATGCAAGGAAATCATTTTTTAAACCCTTTAAAGCCTGAACCATGAAATAATTGCCAGAATAATAAAACATTTTGGAAGATGCAGTGATTATTAAACCTTCTGACAAATAACAAAAACAAAATCCTTAAAAATGTAGTGTGCAATTTATTTCGCTGTTTCAGGAGGAAAAAAATACACTGATGTATAAGTTTCAAAACCTCATGGATCAAATATAACACATTTGGGTTTAAAAGGTTAATTAAAAAACTCATCAGACCCTAAAGGTATTCAGTACAACTGAGTGAACTAAAATGCTCTTGCTAATTATATATTAACAGATTAATTTCTTTGGAAAACAATATTTAAAATGTAGTGATTGATTCATTCAAAAAATGAACGAGGACAAAAATCAAGGGTTTAGAAAAAACACATTTTTATTGGTGTATTAAACGGGACCTGATAAAGCTGGAAGTTATTTTCTTTCTGTACCTGTAGCCTAGCTGTTGTCAATAGAAACATGAATAATATACTATGATGTAACACTTTATAAGTTTTGTACTACCAAAATGTTAAAAACCAATATATAGGTTTTCAAATGTGTAAAAATGCATGTTTTAGGTAGAGACAGGGGTAACAGTGGTCATTATGCTCCTAATTTAAATTTAAATTTGGAGGTACTTCTAAATATGAACTTCCTGTCTGTAGATCAGAAATGTTGAGACCAACCAGTGTATGGACAACATGGGGAGAAAGGAGAACGAAAAGGTTGGCTTTTTCAACTGCCACGGGATGGGTGGAAACCAGGTGAGG
Organism: Pelvicachromis taeniatus; assembly: GCA_015108175.1. Taxonomy (NCBI): domain Eukaryota; kingdom Metazoa; phylum Chordata; class Actinopteri; order Cichliformes; family Cichlidae; genus Pelvicachromis; species Pelvicachromis taeniatus. Next base: position 16,054 of record VURO01008741.1, read on the forward strand.
AGATGACAGTAAATACTGTATTGCAAGTATTATACTTAATTATGAACAGAAATACAATTGTCTATATTACAATGTTTACAAATGTAACTTTAAATCTGAATGGAACTAAGTACAGCCTTACGTGTTCTACTTGTGTAGCAGCCAGGTGTTGTTCACTAAATGTACTTGATTAATTGATCATTAGCAGGTGTGAGCACCTCTATAATTTGCAGTTTGCTGATCCGGATGATTTAGGTGTTAACACAATGTTCCCAGGAGTACACATCCCAGCAAATTTACTCCAAGGTCAGGGCATGTAATACTTAAAGATATTAAAAAAACAATCCCAAGAACTACATCTTAGACTATCCAGGCTTCAATTAGCATGTTAAAGTTCATGATACTACAATTAGCGTAAACTAATCAAGCTTGATTGGACGACTTGCTGGGAAAACCTCTTCTCTTTAAAAAGCGTATGGCAGCATGGCTTAGTTTGCTAAATTGCATCTGAACAAACGACAAGACTTGAACAAGACTTTTCTCCTTTGGGCAGACAACACAAGACTGCAGGTGCACAGCAGCACGTTTAGTGCACAAATACTACACATTACTACAAATACTTCATACCAACTGTCAAGCACAGTAGATGATTTGACCTTGTTTTGCAGCTACAGGACCTGGGCGCCTCGTAGTTATTCAGTCGACCATGAGCCGTTCTCTGTATCAAAGTATTCCAGAGTCAAATGTGGGGCAATCTGTTTAACAGCTAAAGCCTGGGTCATTCAGTAGGGCGATGACTCCATGCACAGCAGCAAATCTGTAAAAGGAGGACTGAAAAAGAAAATAATCAAGGTGTTGCAATGGTCCAGTCAAATCAGACCTCAACTTGAGTGAAATGTTATGGCAGGACCTTAAGAGAGCTATGCATAAACGAATGCCTCGGTTTCTCCACAGTGATGTGGGAGAATGATGAAGTCATACAAAAAACAATTACTTCAAATTATTGCTGCTAAAGATGGTTCTACAAGCTACTAAATCATGGGGTGTACTTAGTTTTAAAGTGCAGCCTTTAACATGCATCTTTATCTTGCCCAAAAACCTGAAAGTGAGAATTGTGTTAATCTTTAACTTCTAAGTCTATTTGCAGATTTTCAATACAATGCTTTCTCTCTTTCATTTCTGAAGTCAGTGATTAGACTCAAAGATTTTTAGCCCAGAATTTGCTTTGGTCCAATCAATATTGTTTATACTCAAGTCTCATTATTGTTTTTTTTTTCTGCAGCACGCAAGACAAAATATCAGTCCAGTCTTATACTTATATAACTTATGAAAAAAAGCCTCTGTAGAACGTCCTGGAAATGGCTAATAAAGTACACAATCAATTTGAAATAAGTTTACAACACACTACCTACTATACATAAAAAATAAAAAAATAAAAAAATTCTACATTGTAAATTAAAAAAAAAAAGAGAAGAAAATCAAGCTTCAATAAATATGTAGAGTTTAGTCATCTATCACCCTTACAATAGTGTTATTTTTATTTTTTGTGATGTTGGTGTTACTGATGTTTGTCAGGGGCTTAATAAAATGTTTTTCTGCAGGTGTTCTCGTACACTGCGGATAAAGAAATCAGAACAGATGACCTCTGCCTGGATGTCTCACGCCTCAACGGGCCTGTTGTCATGCTCAAGTGTCACCACATGAAGGGCAATCAGATGTTTGAGTACGATGCGGAGGTAGGATCTGTGGCCCTTGTAGGAACCAAATAATTTAAAATGAGGGTCTAAAGCAAGTGGCCATTCTTTTCCCCTGTTTCTCAATTTAAAGTTTTTGTACCTTTACCTGTCATAAGGTGATTTCAAGAGCAATAGGACACAGGATTTTTGGTCATGGGAAACTAGAATGACTATTTTCTGCCACAAGATGGTGCTGTGTGTTGTTTTTTTTTTTTTTTTTAAAGCACCACAGAAGTTGAGTTGCTATTTCAACCCAGCAGCTGTTTCTCTTTTCTTGTCTCATTATGTAGTATGTTGGCAAGTGGGAATATGATTTTGAGGTAAGCTGTTTAATTTGTCCCTCCTAAGTACCACATTGTGATTTAGTATTGTGAGTAAGAGTGTGTGGACTCTGAAGTGTTAGTGGTTAGTAGAGTAGATCGTTTCAATTTTCTTTCTTTTTTTTGATGTGTACTGAAGCCTTTTCCCAGTACGTGACCTGGGATCATGCATTGGAATTTATTCTTATTTATTTTGCAGAAAAATACATTGTATATATTGTATTAGGTAACTACAATATGCAACAGTCATTTAATAATCGTATATGCAGCAGAACAATCAAGTCACCAAATAATTTACATCACAGAAATAAACTGAAGTCCAATCTATAATGGAAAAAACCCCCAAGTATCACCTATGAATATCAAAGAAAAATGATTGCATGCATTAGGTGGAAAATGGTGAGGTGGAAAAAATAATAACCGTATCTATTTTTTTTTCAGCTGTGTGGCTTATTACAGGTTTCACTATATGTGTATCATAGTCTTTTCCTTTGTTTTGCTGTAGCACTGAATTACAAAATACAAAACAATCGACAAAGCCAGACGCTGCATATTGAACACCGGGGTTTCACTTTACTTAATATTCCTGGGTATGCAAGCAGTAATAGGCTTGCAATTTTGCTATTCAGTCAAATGAAGAAACAGATGTTGTGGGCAGGAAACAGAAAGACATTTTGAATCTCATAGGAAAACTAAATATTCTTAAGCCTTGTTTCCTCAGAACTCAAAATACATTATGGATTACACAACTCAAAAAACATTTTTATGTGAACAATTTATGCATTTTTAATCCTCTGGGAGATGGTTAGAAGAGGCAGCGTCGCATGCAGAGTTATCTATGAGTGATTGAGATGTCCTATCACTGACATGTCGATATGACAAAGTGAGGAAGCTCGGAGCCCTTTCCATCGAGCATTGAACAAATCCTTGGAGAAATCCTTTCATTACACTTTGTTCTCAGTGTGCTTTTCTTAAAATGAAAAAAAAAAGAAGAGAATAAAATGAATAATTCATAAACGAAGAGGACCAGTCTCTGTTGTAAACAGCTTTGGGGGTTTCATCGCTGTCAGTGGCGGTGTTATTTTTAGCCCAGGTGTGACTGACAGGGACTGAATCCTGGATGACTACAGTACCATTAACATTTCATCTGGTCATCAGTTTCACTTTCACAGAAATACCTGGCTTTTCCATATTCCTCCTGTATTCATTTACAGCTGTGACCGACATCCCTCCTTCCTTTTCACCTGCTCTGCTGTTTCAGCCAGTAATAAGTTCTGCTTGCTGTGCTTTCCCTCACATGGATAATCCACTCAAACACATGATAGTGGTTAAAACGCTAGTGCCAGAATTTCAAAGCGCGCTGAAGTTTTCACCAATTTATCTGTACTTTTTTACTTTGCTGTGCTTGTCAAGTTGTGTTTTAGCTTTAGTAGAGTCTAATTACTGTAGTTTTTAAACTTTTTTTCAGACAGTTTTCTGGCTAAAGAAACTTAAAATGTTCTTTATTGGGCTTTTTTTGTTTTTTTGTTAAATTTAAAATTTTTG
>VURO01008741.1:29145-47802 GCA_015108175.1 Pelvicachromis taeniatus
TAAATTTTTTAAAATAATTTATTTTTTTATTTTTTTTTATTATGTTTTTTTTTTTTTTTTTTTTTATTTTTTTTTTTTTTTTTTTTTTTTTTTTTTTTTTTTTTTTTGAAGACCACACTATACACTATAGTGAGGCATGGCAAGTTTTCAGCTAATAGTTTTTTCACAATCACCTTGTTGGTGCAGAAATACTATATTTATCAAACTGTGTTATCTTTGACATTTGTTGTTAATTCAAATTGGGAAAGAAAATGTGTGTTTTGCAAGAGAATGCTAATAACAAAGTGCCTAAAGATACAATTTCAAATTGGTTCTGTGCTAAGTTGTCTGTTATGTGTAGGCACAACACTGGTTTATCCCTTGAGTTAGGTTTTTATGCTTGAGTCATAGGTCAGCATTAAGTGGATTGACAAAAAAAACCCCAAAAACAAAATGGCAAAAAACCCTGATTCCTCTGCACATGGTCAGGTACAAGAACTGGTCTGAAAACAAGTAAAAAAATAAAAAGAATGCAGTCAATGTCTAAAGACACAATTTTAAAGTCATTCTATTGATAAATATTTCTCAAGATCACTTGCAAGAAACTCTTTGGAAGCAAAACAAAAGGAAATGAGGGGCAACTCAAGACTTTTGAACAGCACTAAACCTCAAACATATCTTTGAAATTCCAGGACTGTTGTTAACTGATGCAGCTGTTTTGAGCTGTTTGAGCTGAAAAATGACTTTTAGGTCCGTTTCCACAAGATTTCGGATCCTTTCCAATGGAGAAATCATGATATCTCGAGGTGGAGAGCATACCTTTCTTTACAAAAGTTGTTACATGTTTATTTTTTAGTGGTTTTGGATGGTTGATTCATTTTATATTTCAAAAAGATGGTTTGAGATAAAATGATCATATCTCATAAATAAATCATACAGTCTTGATCGTACCATTAAGTGAATATTAAGTATATCAGTACTCATCGTTACCTTAACAGATATCTTTCACCACATTTGGGCAACAAATTGTATTGTACATAATGCTGTTCAGATGTATCTAGCACCATTGTTGTTATATATACAGAACCAATTATTTTTTTAAGCTGCTGTAAAACTGGAATATTCTTGCAAAACATATTGAATGATGATTAAACAAAATCACTGGATAGACTGGAAAGTAATAAAAAACAGTGCTGACATTGGTTTTTGAAATTGTGGTGTGTTTTGGAAATCCTCATTGGTCCCACAAAACCAATTCGGAGACTACCTGAAGGACTTTAAGTACATGGGGGGGTGGGGGGTATGCTACCCATGCTGCTTGAATACTGAACCGATGCCAAGTGCCTGCTTGGCATTCAGATTGAAATTCAGTGACCTCTTTGATATTACGCACACACATTTATTGTTTTTCATTATCTTAAAGTGCATGGTGTTAGAACAGGAATGTAATGTTTCAGTGTGTGGGTTGCACATTTGTCATCTGTTTGTACATTTTGCCTTTTTGTAGAAAAAATAAAACTTCTGAACATAAAATAACAATTAGCTTCACTGTTGAGCACCTGACAGCATGTCGCACCAAAATATAAAGTTGATTAATAAGCTTTTAAGGCCCCCCGTACATCTCATTACCTGGATTTACTCTGTGTTTTAAATGCAGCAAATTGTACCCTCTCTTTTATTATGATCTAGGAGAAACACCAATACAACAGGATGCTGTAAGAGTTACATTGTAATGAATGTTAGTCTTTGGTTTTAGGCTTTATGTGTAAAGGAGGGTGCCATTATTCTGTGTACTTTTAATCACAGAAGGCTTGACCTTTCAGGTGATTCAAAATTGCAAATAAACACAAAATTGTTCTTTTTGAACACGGCATTGGAAAAATAAAGCAAGCAGAATACCCAGCAGACACTGGACATCATGAATTATACAACTTTACTAATTATTATTTGAAATATTCATTCATGTCACCGTTTTTTGTTCAGTTAATAAATAATGGCTTAGCCTGGAAGACGTTAAAAGTTGTTGAAAAGGACACCATATATTTGTAATATTTGTTTTCTATACTCAAACCTCTTATAGGCAAAGTAGTGTGAACAGCAAGTCTGCACATTTCAGAAGCTGGAATCAGAAAAAAATGACATGATGACTTATTCAATAAATGTCAGGCTTATTGATTGGAACCAGGATTTCCAAAGTGCTGCCCACAGTCCACTGGCCACCATAATATAGCACTAGGGCAGCATTTCAACTTAGTTCCAACTTCTTCTGTTATAGCTATCAAAGCAGGTTTCATATAAGACTTCATAGCAAATCATTATAATTCTTTCAAGAACAGCTGGAGTCAGTGTACCCAACTAATGATTCAAAGACAAAAAACTAGTATAATGACTAAAATTGATGTTTTTTCTTTTTCTAACCATTCTATCTAAAGATGTCTAAATGACATCTCTTCTTCATGGTGATGCTCTGTTTGAACATTAATCGATCATCCTGTCCTTGTCTACTGGCTACAATGTGATTGGCTGATTAAATATCTTGTTAACAAGTATGTGAGTCGTAACACTTTTCTCACATCTAAATAAACAAAGAATCACTGAAGCTAAGTTTTTTACTTTTTGGGTATAGCATGACTAATCCCCTAAAACAATTCAATTGATTTTTTTTTTTTAATATAGCACCAAATCCCAACAACAGTCAACACAAGGTGCTTAGTATTGTAAGGTAAAGTAATACAGAGAAACCCCAACAATCAGATGACCCCCTATGAGCAAGCACTTTGGCAACAGTGGGAAAGAAAAACTCCCTTTTAACAGGAAGAAACCTTCAGCAGAACCAGTCTCAAGGAGGGGCAGACATCTGCCTGACAGCCTCACAGAGATATCTTGCCTCTAAGTACAATCCAGAACAAAGTCCATGCAAAAGTATTTGTAAGTATTTGTACAAAAAATATACAAATAGATCAATAATGTATATTGACTGTGACGGGTGTGCTGATGTTCCTTGTTTCTGCTCAGCTTCACATTTAAAGTACAGTCATGAGAGCGGTGTAAGTCTTACTTTTTTCACCCCCAAATTTTTTCATTTGAACATAAAAAACAAACAAAACTATTAGCACTAGTTTTGTGCTAATAAAACTAGTGCTAGTTTTATTAGCACTAGTAGGTGTCACTAGTAGGTGTAGGTGACTTTAGACATACTATGTCTAAAGTCTCTTTAGACATAGTATTTTTTTTAAAAAGCGCTCAATTTTTAAAAATAATGAACACTCATAGCGATATACATTTACATTGTCCTCACTGATAGTAGCTTTTTGATCAGTATTTCTCAAAAGTCTCTGAGGTGCTCACTGCAGAGGTATTAACAGTTGTTGTTGTGGGGCTGACAAACATCAGTGCCTCACAGCACTCCCAGCAGCTGCCCTGAGGGAACTGACTGTGGTTTCAGACAGTCTCACACCTGTAGGAAGCGAAACCCAGGCTGGTTAACGGGCCCTGTGAGGATAAGATAGCGGGTTTGTGGGCACACCAGGAGGGTCCATTAAGGGGTGAGATGCTTTAAAATAATAGCCCTAATGGAAGCCTTATCTGTGGCTGTCTGCAGCTTTCTCTCTCTCTTAAAGAACTAGAACATCCTCATCACGAAGGCTGTGCAGTTCTCAACTATTTAAAACATGGTCTTTTTTTATGCTCAGGAAATACTTTATAAATAGGTGGTTTTATCTAGAGAACAAAGACCTTATTACACCATGTCTAATTCCCCCATTTTACACAACAAAGTCCCTATTATTCCTGGGACTTGTTTAAATAATTTCCTTGTGTTTTCTAATGTTTTATTCAAAAACTCGAATTCATTCAGAAACCAAGGATGTGCACTATAAAAGTACCTTAGGTTTACAGTACTATTTTGTAAAATCAAATCAGTGCAAAGGAAATATTTCTTTAAGTCGCAGCACCGGTGTGTGAGACTTACTGCAGAACAATACTGCCTGAATCTAATAGCAAAAAGTCAGACTGGCAGGATGTAGTGCACTCAGCTACATGTTGCAATGAAAGGACATGGTGTGTGTGATTCGTGCGCACTAAGTTGTGTCTTGTGTGTTGCAGTTAGTTATATTTAATCTAAAAGTAACAGTATAAACAATACAATAAAAGGTGTTGAAGGGTATAAATGTGTTTTAGTGGGTTATTATTAATAGTGTTATTAATAAAGTTGATAAATGCTATACTTTTAAAGGTAAATCCAAGCATTAACTTAAGTTTTTTTCTTTTCTTTAAATCCTAGTGTTACTTATACAAACGCTGATTTTAGTTTGTTGTTTTTTTTCCCCCTTAAGCACATCCTGGTGGAATTTCCAAGGACGCAACAGGAGCGACTGAACCTCTTGTCTCCCTAAAGCCTGATAGTCTCCCTAACCCGTTTCCATTAAACCATCATGACAAGAAATTCAACACTTTCGTGCCCCGACTTCAAATCTAAGGCTGTACATTTTGTGTCCTATTCCTCCAAGTAGCTGCAGTTTGCCTGATTGTACATCGGTCTGCTTGGCTCTCCCCTGCACTATATATAGGTTTCCATCAACTAAGTGAATCCAATAATTGGTAGTAGAAGAGAGAAAGAGGGGATAATCAAACCTCTGGATGTGTCTTCTTGCCTCGCTTGAGACCAAAGGAGAAATCCTGCACTTAATTGTTGAGGGGACCTAAAGTTCCAGAGCGCCTACATTGGAAAGCAGCTTTAATTAGACATAGTTTGAGGCTAATATCTCAGATGGGGTAACATCCACTGCCACAGGAGGCACCCACACACCCACACATACTGAGAATAATGCACAGTACCTGCCTGTAGATGTGCAGAGCCAGCCTAGGGATTCAACTCAGACATTTCTGATGTATGCTTGCCGTCTCTCGAGTAATTTTTATTGATTTTCAGGGAGGAAGTGGCTCTAACAAGCTTCTCCTATGTGATAATCTCCTTTTTACGACGAAAGCAGTGATTAGGAGGAAGGGCCCCGCTGCTTTCAGCAGTAATTGTGTGGTAATCAATCATCAATCTCCAGGAGCTATTCGACAAAGCACTCCTGTTCAGATGCTATTTTTGACCCAGGCAACAACTAATGAGGTCTCGCTTCAGCTAGGGACAGAAAAACCAACAGATGCAGAATAATATTCCCATTTGCTGTTCAGTGTACCTACAAATTTTTTTTAATCTCTTTTTAAATCTATGATTGCGTAACTATAAGAGGTACGACGGGTTTTTTTTGCGGTTTAATGTTGCTGTCTCTTTCAGTCACTGACAAAAAGCTGTAATGTCATTTGATTACCACAAGATGCTGACAATTTCATATGTCCCTTGGAGGTGCCACATTATGACCCAATTGCTTTACTCCCATTTCTCCACCAAAGCCAGGGCTGAGGTGGGTCTGAGGTGAATGTCATGAAACTTGGTGCAGGGGTGTAGCGAAGAAAGAAGCCATTCAGTTTTTGTGTGTGGTGTGTATCTACAATATATAATTTTCGTTGAAATTGCAAAATAGGGCATTGCCCCTGTGAGCCCATTGAATGCACTCCCAGGGCACCCTTTTGTTTAGAGATGCTGCTCTTCTTATCCACCACATGGTTTACATTACATGCCAAGTATAGAGGAGAGTCTGATAATGCTTCAGCAGGCAATGAGCATGCTTCAGATCATGTTAAAGCCTAATCTTTGCAGGGAGAAAAAAATATAGCACATCTTTTACAAGAAGAGGATTGCTTGTTCAAAATTCAAGAAATCAATACTGTAGCAGCTAAGTAAGATTACAGAGAATTTTTAGTGAGGAAGTTGTAAATTTGTGGGGGGCGTAGAAGAACAAATCCATCAAAGCCAGCATCAAAGCTGAGGCGGTTTTCCCTGCACTGTCTTTGATTGGAGAGATTATAAAGGAAGATAGAAAATAAGAAAAGATTGCCTGACATGATGGCTGATCTTCCGAGAATAACCTCAAGTGCTATCCTAGCTGATTTAGGGAGGGGGACAAATGCATCTAGTGTCCTATATTGGTCTGATTAGATTAATAAATCAATCCCATCCTCACCCGCCCATCAGGTTTTGCCCAGGCTATTTTTAAGAAATGGGTTACAGAAGATCATCAAAGTATTTCTGATCACTGACTAACACATGACACTAGCTGTTGCATAACTAACATCTGCATGGAAAGCGCTGGTTATAGATGGCGAATGGGAGACGTGCTTTTGTTGGAGAAAACCCCTTTTCTTTGTTGAAGCAAAATGCACTGCTTTTTAAAATTCTCTCATTATTAGATGAGAACTAATCTGCATATATTCCAATTTAGTGCACAGTGTTACACATCAGCTGCCTCCTGGTGTGTGACAAGAACAAGCCCGGACTTTAACCTCTTTCTTGTATTTAGCTGTCACTGACAAGGCCTACTGTATGTGCTGAGCAGAATTAAAGAAGCGTGTCTGCAGGGTTGGGGATGCTTGAATGATGTTTCAATTAATGGTTTCTATAGACTTACAGTTGATAAGTTCTGCATGTTTGCATAAAAAGCACTTCCTAACGCTGCATGATATTATTTTTTTTGTAATTGTCTCTGTGCCTGTAAGTGATCATGAAATTAATCCATGTGGAAATGGGAGCTTTCTTGTGAATTACATGAAAATAAAGGTACACAATGACAACTGGTTCCAGTAACCAGGACTCTGCAGTTTAAAAGGTTCCTGTATACTATCTCTGAATCGAGGAGGGAGCCTAAGGGTACATCTTTCACCTTCTCACAATGCTAGTCAGTCGTGCTAGGTTGGGTCATTATGCAAATGTAGTGTTTATAAGATTAGGGAAACCTGCAGTCAGCTGAGACTGAGGAAGTCACTAGGATGAGTGATGAAACATTTCTCTTCTCTACTTCTTAGGATTTAGCAGCATTTCAATGAGTTAAACACACACATGCTAACCACACGATGGCACGTGCGCTGTTGCCTCACAGCAAGAAGGTCCCGAGTAAAATTCCACCATCAGGCCGGGCCTTTCTGCGTGGAGTTTCTGCGTGTTCTTTGCTTCTCTCCATGTACTCTCTGCACAGTTAGTGGGGTTAGCTTAATTAGAAACACTAAATTGCCCATAGGTGTGAATGTGAGCGCGAATAGTTGGTTGTCTGACTATGTGTTAGCCCTGCGACAGACTGGTGACCTATCCAGGGTGTACCCTACCTGCCGCCCTAAGACAGCTGGGATAGGCTCCAGCGCTAAGCGGATGAATGGAAAAAATAAGGCAAGACGATTCATGATCTTTAACGCAGACTGATGTGAGTTACACTTTGAGCTATGCAAACAATTTTGTGATAGGAGTGGGGAGCACATTTCACATTTCAGACAAGAAGAATTCAAATCTCTCTTCTCCCTCTCTGATTGGTGGGTACTTTGTATGTGTTCACAGCGTTCAAACCTTCTCTTGTTGTCAGACATCCGGTTGAATCTGATAACAAATCCCTGCTTCAAATGGATTAACATGCATTTTCAAACTTTTTAAGCCAATTTATATGTCTGTCTGTCAGTATCACTGACTGTCTTTGCTTTTATTAGCATGTTTAATGGTGCCACAGTTTCAAAATAAAACCCAGCTATTTAGAATTTTGATCTTTTACTATGTAAGTATTAACGAGAGTCATGCTTATAGTAAGGCACTGGGTGCATCATGTGTGGGGTGATATGTTCAGCACACACGCTTTTGGCTCTTTTCGATTCTTAAAAAAAAGTGTTTTTATTCTTGCTTTAAGCGGCGCCTATTTAATCAGGAACATTTAATTTTCTCTTGATTTGGAGGCCTCAGGGGATTTTGAAATCATGAACACTGAAGATAATCCAAAGGGACTTTGTCATAAAAAAACCTCCACTGTATCCTGGAGTTAATTGCTCTTTTTCTGGAAGTACATGCAGGAGAGACACTTTGACAAAAGTAGCGTACAGACTTTTGTTTCAGTGAGCATATGTATGAAATACAGCAATTAAAAATTTCTAGATCATGGTGCTGGCTGGCTGTTGGCCAATCCAAACTAATAGCCTTATTTTTTGCTCTGCAAATATGTGAATAGCCCTTTCCTCTTAATGAGGGCCAGAATGCAGGGATTGGATGACCTGTGTCCCCCTGCACTCATTATAAAAGCACAGAATCGTGCAGAAGCTGAAGCCAATGTTCACCTGGCAATTATGATGGCCTGGTGACTGATGGGGAAATCTTTTCCTGTGTGTTCCCCTCAAGAGGACTGAATCACAAAGCCTTGCAGACAGTGCTCAGAGGCATCTCAACTTTGCTCTGTGCTGCCATGCAATCATTCATTTGGAAACAGTTATGTCAGGCCTTAGTGCTGTTTTTAGAAGCTACCATTGGTACAGTAGGGCTTGCTGGGTTCTGACTGGACAAGGAATATCATGTGGTTAACTACAGGGACATAAAAGATATTAGGGAAGTAGATTTCGCCTGGAACCAGACTGACTTAGAAGAGACTTTGCATTGAGAAAGAGTTAAAGAAAAGGGAGCAACAGGCCATTATAGATATTTACACTACAAAATCGAAAGAGATTGCATGAAATGGCAGTAAATACAAAACAAATGATTGATATTCACAGGTGACTGTGTGTGATACTACACCGGATGCAACAAGACGTGTAGGTGACTGTCAGGCCTGATTCAGAAGGTGATTCTTTCATTTGATTTATTTGCTCTTTCTAGGGTGAAAATGAATACAACTGAATCAATCCACATTGCTGTTGCATTGATGATGCAGTGTGTTTCCTGCTATAATGCTTTAATATTCGATAGGGGTAATTGTGACTTTAGCATGAAAAAAGAGACATAAATAAAATATGAAATAACAGAGAGAAAGAAGGGTGGAGATACAATAGACAAGCTGTTTGTTTTAGAGGTGGTGGTATGTTGCGCACCCTGCCTCATGTGTTTGAGAGAAAGCCTGGGTAACTATGGTGTGGGTGTATTCCTCCATGGCCTTGATCTTGGTAATATGATGGGTGAATTCTGGTTTTGGCTTTTTGTCCTCCTGAGATCTGAAACAGTTTGCAGGGAGTGACAGCAACTTCCCTGCTAAAGGTGTTACTCTGTTAAGAGATCTAGTGTGTAGCATAGATCGGGTGCAGTCACCCATGGGATCGATGGCTGTGGGGGTCAGCTGTGGCTGTCAGTGCAGGTGACCCAGAAGAATAGCCACTAAACATTTTAAAATGTGCGCAGGTTTTAAGGATTTTCCCTTAACCTGGATATGTGCTTAAAAAGACTAATGAGAAAAATATTTGTTTGGCAATTTTTGTTTGTTTGCTTGGTTTCTTTTTTTCTTTTTTGCAAAATAGGGATAAAGACCTGCAGGAGAAAAATGCAGCTTTCATACATATAATTTTTTAAAACAGGGAACAGGCATTTATAATATCCTTAATAAGTGTTATTGGCAATCTATCACCAAGCCATGGGTTCATTCTTCCATTATTGGAGTCTAAAATGTTGCTTTCGGTGTAATTATTTGAAAGTCATCAAGACATCTCGACTGCAATTTCCCTTATTTGATCACTTGAACAAAAAACGAAAAAAAAAACTGTCAAATCAGGCGAACCCTCTTCCCTCCTCCTCCAAATTGCCTGTCTTTGTAGTACCACTAGGCAACAGTGAGTGCATCACTGAAATTGTGGAAGTGCGCAGGAGCCGAAGAGGGAAATCGAAGGGAAAGAAGGATTTAAGCAGCCAAAAGAGCATCTGGTGGATCTCTGTCGCTGAACTATGAGAATCTAGTCGATATTTCTCTAAGAGAGGGGAAAAGGTGCCCGGAAAGAACCAGGCAATCAGCGTCGATGCGCGCAGCAGCAAATGACGACAGTGGGACAGTGATTTTCTTCCTCCAGCTCGTCATTTTTTACAGTCATATACTTGGGCGCAATTTATCTTCTATGTGTAGAGATCGCAAAGGACGGACTGGAAACCGAATTATCTCCAACATAGCCGCAAGTGCACAAAGAGCGTTTTCATCCTGGAAACCGTTTCCACAGACTAATTACGCAGAGATTATTGTCTTTTATAGACCACTTAAGGATTTTGAACTTTCCTATGAAAACTTACTTCGTGAGTACAGTTTTGAACAAGTCGATATAGCCCCCCAACCTTCACTGACGATGAGTAATCCACGACGCTGCAACTGATAAACCTCTAAAACCTGGACTGCGACTGGCGCGTTTGGATACCTTATCCTGTGCGTCGCTTATTTTATTTTATTTTATTTTTTCATATGGCTTCTATCTTTGGGGTTTGTAAGCTGGTCGTCCATTATTGATATTTCATGGCTGTAGAGTGTAGCAACAGTAGTGTGTGGCGAAAGAGGACGATGCAAGTCTAACTGGGGAGAAGACATCGCACTTTTATCGCCTTATTTCCCAAAAAGGAGACATTGCGCACGGGCACTAACGACTGCAGCAACTAAAAGCCAGACTTTAAAAAAAGAACAAAAAAAAAACATTGAATCATTTGTTATTTCTTTCGCTGCTGTCATCGTAGTATGTCTGCACTTCGAAAGAAATTTGGGGACGATTACCAGGTAGTGACCACCTCATCTAGCGGGTCTGGATTCAATCAGCCTCCCCCAGAGAAAAAGAAGAAGAGGCAGCGGTTCGTGGACAAGAACGGGCGATGTAACGTCCAGCATGGGAACCTGGGTGGTGAAACCAGCAGATATCTCTCAGACTTATTCACAACACTAGTAGATTTGAAATGGCGCTGGAATCTATTTATTTTCATCCTCACCTACACAGTCGCTTGGCTCTTCATGGCCTCTATGTGGTGGCTCATCGCGTACATCAGAGGAGACCTCAACAAAGCCCACAATGATAAGTACACTCCATGTGTGGCCAATGTCTATAACTTTCCCTCAGCCTTTCTCTTCTTCATAGAGACCGAGGCCACGATAGGATATGGTTACAGATATATTACAGACAAATGCCCCGAGGGGATCATTCTCTTCCTTTTCCAGTCGATCCTCGGATCGATCGTCGATGCATTTTTGATCGGCTGCATGTTTATCAAGATGTCTCAGCCCAAGAAAAGAGCCGAGACTTTGATGTTCAGTGAACATGCGGCGATTTCTATGCGAGATGGAAAACTAACTCTCATGTTCAGGGTCGGGAACCTGCGTAACAGCCATATGGTCTCTGCACAGATCCGCTGCAAATTGCTAAAAGTGAGTGATGATGCTTTTGGGTTTGTCCCCAGTGTTTCTCATAGTTCACCTCGTGAGTTGTTTAGAAAACTGATACAGAAAGGCCTACACACTGACATTTAAGCCTACTCCTAACTGTTCATAGGGCCGGGAGGCATCTGTTGGACAAATCCTCATTTGTATTTCCAAATTTCACAGACTGCAGCGGATGCACGTTACAACATTTGTGTCATAACTCCAGGAAGATCATTACCTAACCTAAATCAAAACACAAAAGGCATATGGTTACCAGGAATTATAATACAATTACAACAAAAACAATAACAGTAAAAATAATCAGACAACTTTTTCCAAGTGGCCTTCACCTTAGTAATGACATTGTGTGTCCATGAGCTCATTTCTCTGCACTAGAAGATTCTTATCTGTCACTTTCCCTGCCTTTTACCGTTTGGCTTCATAAACACTTTCAGTAATATAAATATACATCCACTACCACAGTAAACAGACAAGATTATGCTGATAATACAGCAGAAACATTGCACCAAGAACCACAGCTTCTATCACATTACAGAGGTATAAACCACACGGCAACATCATCCATGTTAGTAAATGATCACAATTGCTTTTTTGTTTTGTTTGTTTTGTTTTGTTCATAGAGGCAAATAAGCCTTTTTCCTGTGTCTAGTTTTCATATTCTGACACGGCAGGTGAGTTTAATGCAGGTGAAGCCACTTTGATCAAGTGGGTCAAACTGAATCCAGTTTATTTAATTATACATGTAAAGAGTCGGTGATAAATCCAATCTATGCTAAACTGGATATTCTTAGAGCATGTGTCCTTCTTTTGCCTTAATTTAAGAAAATTGAAGTAATTTTCCTGATAGACTGACTGGATGTGATTGAATATAAAATGTGAAAAGCTTACACAAAGGCTCTTGATAAGCCGTGGAGAGCTGTTTTACCCCTTCCTTCCCTCTACTGAAGAGTTCTCTGTCACTTTCTGTATGCTTCTTTAGTCTCGCCAGACCCCCGAAGGCGAGTTTCTTCCGCTGGATCAGCTGGAGTTGGACGTGGGTTTCAGCACCGGGGCAGATCAGCTCTTTCTCGTCTCACCACTCACGATCTGCCATGTGATTGACACCAAAAGCCCCTTCTACGACCTCTCCCAGAGGTCCATGCAAACAGAGCAGTTTGAAATTGTGGTTATATTAGAAGGAATAGTGGAGACCACAGGTGAGTAACAATAAACATGCATTTTTGTTGGCTTGCTCTGGTGAAAATGACAGCCTGTAGCCTGTTTTACTTCAAGTCATGGCTCCAGGCTACATCTTCAGCATAAGAGTATGTTGGATTGTCTCTTTAATGGTGCTGAAGTGCTTTGATGTGTTTCCGTAACAGATATGGATAATATTGAGCTTCTTCATAGCTGTTAATAATTGACATCCAAACGGACTTGATATTGACCTCTTGATTGCATTGCATTGATTTTTATTTCTGTGGCAAACTCACAGAGCTGCTATTAATGAAAGTGGTTAGCTTTTATAAATCACTGATGATTAATTCTGTCTGCAGGCTTTAAATGAATTTTAACACCTTCTGTGTTTCAGAATTTTAAGCCACACATAAGTGCGGAACACTTGAAACTCTAGCAGGTCACCGTTTTGGTTTTATACCTTTTCTTTTTGTCATCTGCAGTAAATTCCATTCCTCGGTCTTTGTGCCTGAACAGCTCTTACCTCTTGGCTGCTGTTTTCAGAGGGCATAATAATTTGCTTTCTAAGGTCCCTTTAGAATTAGGGGAATTCCATTTCCACAAGATGAGCAATGCCCCGAGTAAAATTCTCCACCGTGGTCATTTTAAATTCGACGGTTTATTTGACACAGTTGCTATAGTAAGAGTGGGGCGAGCTCCCTCAGTGTTACAGAGTGAACACAGGAGCAGTTGTAATAGGCTGGTTCAGAGAAAACAGCATATGGAGATGTGACAGGGAAGCTTGCAGGCCAACCCTGCAGACGGTAATTAGCATAGACATTCAATTCCTGATAGATAATCATGATAGCAATTTATTGCAGTTGTATCAAAGATCGAGCTCACTGTGACCCTCCAGCTCAGGGCATGCAGCATTTATGATTCGTCATTTTACTGGCACGTTGCTTAGATAAAAGTGCGCTGCACATTATCGAGTTGCAGTTTGTAGTATATTTTAATATATTCCAGTACACAGTATCTGTACACATTTAGTTCTGCGTAAGACAAATTTAGCGTGTCTCACTCTAAATTAAATAAATAATCACTAAACATCTGGTGTAAAATGATCTAAATCTCAATCTTTCATCTTGCTGTGATTGTACATCTTTTGTGACTGTTGCACATTTGGCTAGACAACTAAAACTCGCTGTTTTAAGCAAGCGCGAAAAATCTGCAGTGTAGCAATGCGATAAAAATCATCATTGTTATATTTGCAGATATTTATAGCGTTACGCTGTCGCTGAAGCATGTGTCATCACATCATCCGCGGCTGAGTTTTTTGGGGGATTGTTGTGCTCACGTTTGTGTTCCACAGAAGCGTCTGTATGGAGCACTTGCACTTATGTGAAGTTGGTGGGAAGGGTGATGTAGAAACAATCTATAGTTAAAAATTGATGTACAGTGAAAGTCTAAATCCTCAGACGCTTTCATTTCTGGCCAGTGTAACTCTGTTTCCATGGCAACCTCTCCTTAAGTATTCAGGATTGCAGCACTGCACCTAAACTTAGATATTTTTTTTTGTACTTTTATGGTATGGGAATCATATAATAATTTTGGTAATAAATTGGGTAAACATGTTTTTTAAACATGAATTTCATTTCCAGTCGTTGACAACACCTGGCATCAAGGAGGCTCTCCTCTGAAATGTGAAAAGCAGACAGAGGTGTTACTCTTCCATAAAGTGCTTTCCAGAACAGGTGATACAGCAGAGAAAGAATAAGATGAAATATTTATGAGGCTTGGTGTTTACTAGTGAAGAAGCTGCCCAACTCCCCACTATTTTTTTTCTCTTTCTCTCTCTTGTTATGCGTGGAAAAACACTGTCTGGAACACGAGTTAAAATACTCTCCAGATTAAAGCCTCGCCATCACTGGGTCGTTGGGCTTCCCACTAGATAATAACAGACACAACACTGTACCCTTTTTGACACACTAACCTTTCGTTCCTCTAGATCACACGAAAATATTTTGTCAGTTCTTTTTCCGCACAAAAGAAGAAAAGAAGAGCGTGAAGGAACTCAGAATTGTTCCATTTTGCTGTAACCTCAGAAAACCCCTACATTGTGCAAAAAGGCACAAGCTTACCCTCTTCTTTTTTAAACAGAAGCCTAAGGTGTTTTTAATCACTGCCTCAATGTGATACAGCTTCCAGATGAGACGTGTAGGTTATCTCGTGGCATCCTATCTTTTTTTTTTTTTTTCCCCCCACAGTAATACCAGTTGTGCTCCAGAGGATAAATTGCAGTTAATGTACTGTGCATGCTGCCAGAAGAGCAGACAAGCTTTTAGAAAAAACAGAACAGGCTTGTAGTAACAAGTTTTAGATGCGTTAATGGCACTAACAGGAATAATGTCAAACAATCAATAGAAGCAACACACACCAATTTACTTCCCAGCAAGAAATTTTAGTAGTGTGATGGGCTACAGAGCAGTACACGTCAGGCTCTGTGTCTGTGTGTGCTTTATCCACCTATTACTTACTGGATCTCTGTAAAATAATACTCAGCTTAGTTATTTCAGCATTATTCGAGCACCGCAGGCCTGACAGGTGCTTGGATCAAAGCGGAGGAATTTATTTCAGCAGGAGTGGATAACAAGTAATGACTACAAACCAGCTAATATCTGATGTTTGCGACTCTGGTATAACTCCAATGCTTAATAAATACAAAAACATTTTGTTGTTTTTGAGTTATGATACCATTTAGTACATATGTGATTATACATTCGACTGTCTGTGTGTCAGAAATATTTGCTCACTTTTAATAAGGTTGGGCTGGAAAAAGTGACAAGTTTATTATATGCTTAAGCATGATCTATGCATGCTGGACTTAAACTGAATGTGAAGATGCACTTCAAACAGTCAGACTGAAGAGTAATTAGGTGTGAAAAGCGAGGCTCCATCACCATTTAGCGCTGTGTCATGTGTCATTATGTGTCTCCAAGGTGTCTCGCTGACCAGTCGTGCTCAGATTTTTTTCTACATCACTTCCGCTAGAAGGTCAAATTTATTGTTCATCGCCAGCGAAGCAAAAAATTTATTTAGCAAGGATGAGCAAAAAAAAAACCCTAAATGGCTCAAGATGTACTGGCTATTCCAGCTGCTTCGGGTACTGAGAAAAAGGACAAAAAAAGGACCACACCATACATCCCATGTATTATTATTTTTTTCTTTTTTGAGGCTGTCTCAGGACACAATAATATTTCGACTATTCATTTAATTTGAATTCAATTTTATTTATATAGCACTAAATCACAACAACAGTTGCCTCAAGGTGTGTTATATTGTAAGGTAAAAACCCTGCAATAATACAGAGAAAGTAGAGAAAACCCTTCAGAGGACATATGGTCTAATGAGTCCCAGAACAATCTTGGCAAGTGGTCTAGTGGCCATCTACACTTGCTGTCCACTTGTGATCATTCAGGGTTTCTTTCATAGCAACTGTTAATATAGCAAGACTGCAAAAAACCCATTCTGCTTGCTGTCTCAATTTGTTTATCTGATAGAATATATACATGTAGCTTCAGTTTGTCTTTTTTGACATCTTTATCACATTATTTTTTTCTTCATTTACTTCTAGATTTAGTTAGTAGTATTCCATTTATAATGGAATCAACAAGAAAGATTTTTCACCCAAAATTTGAATATCCAAAATGAAAGTCCTTTTCAGTGAGTCTCAGATGAAGGCAGAGTAAGCAGATGAGTGATGAGACTGTGGATGAGGTGCTCTGGACAACCTGAAAGAGGTGGTGAGGGATGAGAGGGGTTTCACGCCAGCTCGAAAAGGAGATTGGCAGATCGCAAGGAATGTTCCAATTTTTTGGACAACGTGGGCAGATAAATCATTGGAAAAAAATAGTAAGTTTAAAATTTGGATGACAGTGTGTGAAAACAGAAGCAATGAAGAAAACAGGGCAGCAAGGGCAGCCCATATAACCACAGTTGATTTTATGTGTATGTATGTGTGTATGTATGTCGGCAACTTCTTACTCAGAAACATGAAGCTAGCTGGTGTCATTAGCTAAGTATATTCCAGGGGCAGAGCAGACGACACTGAATCCAATTTAAAAATGCTGGCTAAGGATAAATGTAGATTTTCTAAAATTGTAATTCACATTGAAGTAATGACACCCAGTATGGCCTCCAAAAGTAATATCAAGATGTTGTATAACTTTGCCAAAACAATGTCTGACTCATGTCATGCCCTCCCCAGTCTAACTTGTTATGACGTGTATAGCTTCATGTTGTCCTTCAACCTTTGGTTGTATAGATCGTGTCCGGAAAATGATGTGAGTTTTATAGACATCTGACAAACTCTCTGGGGAAAACCTGGTCGTATTAGGAGAGATGACATCCATCCCACTTTGGATGATACTGCTCCCATTTCTAGAAGAATGGCTGAATACGTTAAACAGGCATTTTGTATGATCTATCTAATTGAATTTGAAATCATTCTCCTCACACACAAGCCTGGAATAATAACACCCCACCATAAAGCCACCAACACCCCACCATAGAGCACTTTGCTCTCAGATTGCAGGCTTGTGGTTTTCAGAGATTCTCAAAGTAGAGTAGGAGGCAAAGCCTTCAGCTACAAAGTTTCTCTCGTCTTCTGTGAAGAACTGGCTCAGTATGAATTTAGACAGCCACTCTACTTTTACGATTGGACTTAAAACTTTCCTTTTTGTAATGCTTACAGTTATGGCTGGATCAGGTCACCGTAAATCATCACTTAATTACACTGCAATAGGCTCTGTCGGGAACTTCCCAAGATGCCCTGAGCACTCCTTCTTCTGTCACCGTTTTTCACTCCTCGTGTGTTTCTACACCACTTTTACACATCGTTTAATTTTGTCTTCCCTCTCCCAGCATTACAAGCATTACAGTTGGGCTCTGTATCTCTGTGCTCTCATTTTTGTTTCTTCTCAACCCCCAAGCAGTTGAAGCAGATGGCAGCCCATCCCCGAGCCTGGTTCTGTTTTTTTTTCTGTTAAAAGGGAGTTCTTTCTTGCCACAGTTGCCAAGGACTTGATCATACGGGATCATCTTTTAGGATTTAGCTCTAATTGGGCAGGGTCCTTACCTTATGATATTAAACACCTTGACATGACTGTTGTTGTGAAGGGGCAGTAGATATAAAACTCAATTTAAAGGAATCGCATAAGGAGGAATTGAAATGTGACAGAAGATATTCTTCTTATGGAAGTTACCTGAAATATGAATTTTCTTTAAAAAAAAAAAAAAGACACTGATTGTTTTCTATAAATGCATTTTGGAGACTTTTATTAAAATATCTGCGAATTGATAAATTGCAAAGCATATAATCTGAATGCAATACCTGCTCCTGGTCTGCAGTATACGCTGTATAGTTTGATGAATGTGAAAGCACTCATGGGGATTAATTGAATGTGAGGAAAGATTATGGTTTTGCTTTCATACAGAATAATTTTAAAGTGGCTTGAACAACAAGATATGCAGGATGCAAACTCTAGTGTCAAAGCCCTTCGGTTTGAATCCATCCACTCAACCATCCACTTAAATTACCTCCAAGATGTGGAGGTAACTGAACCAGACCTCTCTTGAAATATCTGTTTATGTGTTTTAAAATGAGTGTCACATATAATGAAAGGTTAGAAAGAACATATTTTTGAGAAAATAACTCACATTACCTTTACATAAATGTAGTTTCTGTAGGCTGGAACTGGGGTGGATGTAGCTCAGGAGGTAGAGCAGGTCAACTACAACTCAGAAGGTTGGTGTTCAATCACAGTCTGCTCCAGTCTGCATGCTGAAGTATCCTTGGGCAAGAGACTGAACCCAAGTTGCTCTACAGCGCTTTCATTGGAGTGCAAGTGTGTGTGAATGCTAGACAGGGAAGTAGAACAAGTAGAAACATGCTATATAAGAACCAGCCTATTTATTATTTGTGCTAAACAAGTATAGGCACCAGTACATGAAAATAATGTTTCCTTCATCTATATGTTCAGACAAGCTCAATCTATGATATATAATCCAGGAACCACTGAGTAACATCACCCTTTTTACTTTCTCGTACTTCACCCAGACAGTTGAATATGAATGTGCACAGCTGCTTTTAAAAAATCTAATAGCTGACCCTGTTGTCATTCTTTGTGACATGATTTCCATTATGGCTCCCATTATCTTTCACCATGTAAGACCTTGAATCAGCCCTATTGACTAAAAACATACTTTTCAAGGGCAACAG
>VURO01008752.1:4421-14922 GCA_015108175.1 Pelvicachromis taeniatus
CATCTGAAATTGTTAAACTATTTCCTATGATCAATCAAAAAAAAAAAAAGAACATAATACAGAATCTGATCATTTCTGTTAAGTTAGCACTCGGTTGGGGCGTCTTTACCATGAATTACTACATCAGTCTGGCGTAGTCTGGTGCTGATCAGCTTGTGTCACCGCTTAGCTGTTAGGGATGCCCACATTCCTTTGATAGTAGACTTGTTTTTCATCTTCCTCAATTTGTTGATTGAGGAAGATGAGATTCTCTGTGGGGTTCAGGTCACAGCAGTCAAACCTAGCATTATCATAGTCAGCAAACCAATAAATACTAGCTTTGGCACTGTGGGAGTTCCTAGTTCCTGATGGAAAAAGAAATATGCTCCATACCTCTTGTCAGGTGGAAACATGAAGTGCCCTATTATCCTAGTAGGTGGTTACATTGAATTTTTACTTGATAGTACAGAGTAGAGCAGCAACCATCAACACCAGCAGATGGCACGGCACTCTAAATAATCAAAGATTGAATTCTAGCCTGAGGTTTCCACAAACACATTTGATTGTGTGCCTCTCCATCCTTCACCCAAACTCTAGAAACTTGATTTCTAAATGAAATCAAAAGAAAAACTGGAGCACTGAGCAACAGTCCACTTCTTTTTCCTCTTTTATACCAGGTACCTGTAAGATGCATCTGGTGTTTTCCATTGTTTCAGAAGTGGAATGATTTTAAGAATTTAACAGTCGTAGCATCGATCCTGAAGAAGTCTACGTGTGGTGGCTTTTGATGCTCTGACACCAGCCTCAGTCCACTGCTTGTGAAGCTGAGTGAACTTGGCAGTCTTGTCAAGGCTCTGGTCATCTCTCTTGGCTCTGCACTCTTCCCGACCGGTTCATCTTTGCATTGATATGCTTTGATACAGCAGTCTGAACAGCCAGCCTTTTTTGCAGTGACCTTGTGTGGTGTTCCATCCTCATGGAGGGTGTCGACTATCATCTGGACAACTGTCAAGCTAGGAGTCTTGCCCATGATTGTGGTTGCGTGTACTGAAGTAACTGAGAGATACACAGTATTTAGTTTGAATTGTGATTAATGCAACCCCGAAATTAAATATGCTAATAAGTCGGTCTATAAACTGCAGTACTCCAAATTTTAGAAAGTCTGTAGGTATTTAACTTTACAGCTAATGAAAATGTAATATGTAAAAGTTTACCTTTCTGTATTATATTACAAAAATACAAACCTTTTCACAATATAAATGCATTAGTAGAGATGTGCAGTATATATACTGACTGGCCACTTCATTAGCTACACCTGCAGAATCTGATCTTTTCTTTCATAACTCTTCTACAGTTTTTGTTTTCTCAATGTCAGTGGACTTTTTTATTAGTGAGAAGCAGTGAGTGGTAATGTACTAGACACCGACTGTTGTTGCAGGTCCTAAGATGGTGGCAGTGAAGAACTACCATGGCACACCGGTGCCTCCGGGGAAGACACCTCTCTGTTTCCAAACAGGAGATTTTATCGAGCTTCTGAAGGGAGACCCGGATATCACGTGGTGGGAGGTAGAGTAATCAGTCATTTTTTAAAATCAATCTATCCGCCGCTTTGACACATGCAGCTTGTTACACAGACAGCTGATGCTGGCACATCACCTCACACAGTGGATTTGAAATGAATCAGTGATTATTGTTTTTTTACCTGTGAGATAGAAAGTAGAGAGCATAAGTTAAAGTTCTGTTCAAAGACTGGCACTTCCACTTCCTCTTGGTCCTGTTCACCTCTTCTATTTAAAGTCTACGTCTTCCCCTGCTCGTCGCAGCGTCGTCCCTCATTCTGGCCTGTGTGTTCCAATTCATGCTCTGGTTCTAGCTGTCCCAGTTTAGGTTCTTTTTAGTCTTTTGTCAGCAATAAAACTGTGTTTTTTTGAGCTTATGTTCCGCCTCCATGAGCCTGCATATTGGGTCCTTTTCCTGCCTGCCTGCACACAGCCATGACATAGTTAGCATATAGGATTTCTTTTATTAGATCCGGCCAAAAAACGTGTTTTATTGGACAATTGCAATGACTTCCGTGGAGTCTTGTAATCAGCAAAGCTAAAGTCTGAGCACACAACCTCCTGTAAAACTCTATATTAGTTTTTATATACACTGAGCCATTTCCTTCATTTCTTTTCATGTTTTCTAACCAGGCTGCAGAAAGCCCTATCAGTCTTATCCCTCTGCTGGTGAGCAAGTAAAGTAACATACCCCAAATGCCTTTAATTCAAATTGCTGTGGAGTAGACAAAAAAATATAATTTTTCTTGTAGTCGCAAATCACCATCATATTCCAGCGCACATCTTATAAACAGCATTCCCTTGTCACCTCGTCAGTTTAAATTAGTAGTGCTTTGGCTTGTGCGCCTCACTAAAATAGCACTGGATACTTTAAAGAGTGTTTGAATGATAAAGTGAGCCACATTTGCCTAAAATTGTTCTAAAGTCTTCGAGGAAGTTAAAGACTTCTTTGCACCTTCACCAATGAAATAAATCACTTTTAGCTGAACATTAGTAGTGGTGTACCTGCAGACCTGGAGGATCCTCTGCAGTGAATTAGGCTGGATGATAGGAGCTGTGACACTGTTTGCTCCAGGAACTGTTGGCATTCCTGCTGAATCACCGACTCTAATATCAGGCTGGCTTTTCCCGAAGTGACTCTGGGCAACTTTCTGATGACATTAATTGATCTTAGCTATAACAGTAAGCTATCCCTCTACAGCATGGCAGTTTAATCTCTCAGTGTGATGTCAGCGGGTGCGCCGAGTTTAAAATCGATTGCTGCGGGCATAAGATGGTGGAGTCATTTAACCCTCTGTCTGACTTCGATGGGAGAAAGTTTGTACTAGCACCAAAAATAAGATACACAGAAACATGATACATAGTGTGTATTATTTATTTAGCTCCAAGTAATTACATTATCTTTCAGAAATGTTTACTTGCTCACTTTCAGTTTGGTTCCTTTTGACAAAACGAATCCAGTGCTGATAAACTGGCACCACTAGGAGGCACCAATGTTTCACTGTTTCACAGTATACACGTTAAGCTAAAGAATCTCTGCTTCAGATGTTTGTTTATTAACACATTCTTACTTAACAATGATCACTCGCAGGGAGGAAATATAGTTCTACTTAGTTTTCAGTGTGCCCTAGGATTTACAACTTATGTTTCTACACTAAACTATATTTTCCCCCCTTTCCCTTTTTTCCCAGATGTTCTAAAGTATTTCTTTGCCTAAAGTAAGCACAGTTTTCTTTTACTTCTAGAAATGAACTTACCCTGTGCTTGTCTTACAGGGAAAGCTGATACAGACACAAAAGAGTGGCTTTTTTCCCAGTTCCTATGTAAAGCCTTGTTTGGACCCAAAGGTAATGCACCGATACACCTGTACAGTGGGGTTGTGACTGATTACAACATGTATGATTTGAGAGTGCAAGATGTTATGCATGTGCATGTCAATTAGTCCTGTGCCATGTTCTTTAATGAACGGTGTCTGTTATGTGCGACAGCCCTTCCAGTCATGCCGGTCGTCCTCAAGGGATGCAGACTACTATGGATATCCTTGGTAAGACATTTAACTGCTGAAGGTTGTGCATTTAATGGGTATGTGCACTATAAGGTACCATTAGCCCAAGGTCAATATCCTGTAATTAGTGCAGATCTGTTAATGTTAAACTGTACTGTTATCTCGAAGCAGTGGCTCAATTGAAAGCAAGCTGACCCTAACCAAAAGATTAATTACTACATGGGTGTTTGAAGTTAAGTGTTTTTAAAGCCGTTAGTGTGTCATTTGAGGAAACTACTTTAAATTTGGAGGTCACTGTTCTTTTTTGTTTTTTTTCTCTTTAGGTTTGCAGGAAACATGGAGCGGCAGCAGGCAGACAACCTTTTAAAATCCCACTGCAGTGGGACCTACCTTATCAGAGAGAGGACAGCTGAGGCGGAGAGGTTCGCCATCAGCATCAAGTGAGTGTTTCAGATCTTACAGGAGAGGAAAATGTCAAGGGAAGGTTTTTATCCATATCTCATGGGGAATAAATATTCTCACAGGGAGCCCCAGTCAGCTTTTTCTGTGCATCTTTTAGCTCCAGCTAATTACTACTCAGTAATTGCTTCTTTTTTTTTTTAATCCTTTCTTTTTTTTCCATCCCTCTTCCTCAAGAGAAAAAAGAATCATGAGTTCTTTCCTGGAGTTGTCATATAATGATGGGATGGGAGAAAGAATGCATTTGCATGTTTGCGTTTAACACAGGTGATGAGTGACTGTGGAGACCAGGCTCAATATAATTAAGTAAACAAATCCGTTAAGAAGTCTTAACTTTAAGAAAAAATACTTAATTTTCATCTTATGTTATCAGATATACAGAAAAAAGAAATGTGTGGCGCAGCAGAACACATTAAGTTAAGGGCATGAGAGAATACAGGCTTAAGAGTAATTTGCAAGATATGGATAAAGAAAATCGATAACGGTGGAAAAACAACATCTATTCTTGGTCATTTCTCTTTACAGATTTAACGATGAAGTAAAGCACATCAAAGTTATTGAAAAAGACAGCTGGATTCACATCACGGAGGCAAAGAAGTTTGAAAGTCTGTTGGTAAGTCATATTAAACTGTTAAAAAAGAAAAAAAAGGTCATTTATTGAACTGCCAACACAGAAACACCCATAGGAGCTTGTTGCCAATGCGAAAGCAGAAAAGTTCACCTTTTTGCATCCCGTTACTTAACAGGAGCTTGTGGAGTACTATCAGACTCATTCGCTGAAAGAAAGCTTCAAGTTGTTAGATACCACACTGAGATACCCCTACAAGTCAAGAGAACGCTCGCTCACACGGGCCAACACACGCTCACCAGGTAAACCTCCAGAATTTTTCTCTGTTCCAATACTTTACTTTCCACTTCTGCAGCCACGTAGCAGCCAAACTCTGCAAACAACACAATCTGTTAGCACCAGAAAATCATATTAGATCCTTGAGCAATGAACAGCTAAGTACAGCCAGCTGATAAATGATGGTCGGTAAGCGTTTTGGCAGAGGAAGGTTTGATGTTTATCGGATATGAAAAGAGAGCCTAATGTTTGTCCTTCCTTGTTAATGATAACTTAATCCGAGTAACTTAATATGTGGATTTATAGTATAGCTTAAGTGACCGTGATGCTTATCAGTGTGGCTCTGATGAAGCTAAGTTTTGAGAATATCCACCATCCTCTTAGAAGCAAGTTTCACTCCTTGGCAGGCATCTTTGTAACAGCACCTGGGAGTTTATTCAGGCTAACACTAAGCTCCTATCTAAATGAATGAGGAGACGACCATAACGTTAATAAAAAGCTGCATAAATCTCCAGAAAAATCCAATTAAATGATGTGACTTTGCCTCACAATATTTAAGTTTTATAAAGTATCTTCAAGACTTAAATTCCACCTTAATCCAGTGTGCCAACACAAGGCACACATCTGGTTGACCCTGCGAGGGCATTTGAACAAATACGATGCTAATTTACATTCTGGATGCATTAAGCCAAGGAAAAAAACTTCTGTAGGTTTTGGAATCATTTCTGTGTTCTGCTTCAGCTATTATAAAGCAGACGATTTGGCCTTTGGAGGGAGTAGTAGGTATAAGATTTAATCAGTGCCATGTCTCTCCCATATAAAATCACATGTGGTTGGTGTGCAAAATGTGTCCACATGTCATCCCTTTGACTTTTCTACCACCTGACTCATGTTACAGCACTCACTTCCATTAGTGAGCTTTGGGAAATACCCACTGGATGTTGAGTGGAACCACCCAAAGCTCTAACGAGACATGCACAGACATCCTCAAATGCTAGTTTCAAAATGGTCAAATGCCTAGTGTCAATGTTTTGGCATATAGTCTGAAGGAGCATGGCATGTTAAATAATGTTTACCTGCTTCAGTGCACGATTATGAAAATACCATTTTCACTCTATGTGTTGCTAAAATATGCTGGTCCAGCACAAATTCAATTTCATGACACTGTTGCTGTGGATACTGTAAGAAAGGGGGTAAAATAAATGAGACTCACTTCCTCCCACTCTCTTTGTCTTCCCCTGTCCTATGTTTTTCCCAAGGCCAGTGACTCTCATGACTCATACAGACAAAAAAAAAGATGGGAGGCCAGAGGGGCAGCTGGGCAGAATAGGAGGGCAGCAGTGTGAAATGATAAAGAGAGTGACAAAGAGAAAGTCAGCTATCTCCAGCCTGTGGAATGACTGAATTGGCTGCCCTTTGTGGCCATTACACTATATGAATCCTGGCTGTGTCTTTTCGCTAGCTTATGTCCTACATTGGCCTCACTTTGTTCGCTCTCCACAAAGATCCGTCTGGCCACTATAGTGAGATCATTTCTCCTCCTGGTTTGGCTGAAGTTGTACGTGGATGGAGATAGCTGGAGTTTTTGCTAATAATGGTTTTCCTCTCAGTTTTATCCTTGACTGTTTCCAAGCACGTGCTTTTACTTTGAGATTTGGAAAACTCTATTATGGTTACAAACAAGCACGACCATGTCAAGTTGAAAGAGGTTCGTTCAAAAGCTATATTTTCAGCGTGATAATCTACTGACAGTTTGGTAAAGGGCTGAGTTCACACAAACATTTTCTGATAAGTCACATCAACAACAAATGAAGCAGCTGGAAAATATATATATTGAATTGTGAGTAGTTGCGTTATTTATTTTATATGAAATGAATAGCACAACTACTCACTTCAATTTTATTTTTGTAGTGCCAACATGACAACAGCCCCCCTTAAAGCGCTTTGTAACATAAAAAGCTCTATAATAATAGGACGCTACAATAATGCAACAGTAACCACACGACACACAGTCCACACTCATCCATATCCTAATGTAATGTCATATCAAGAACAAAAAGCTCCAGTAAAATGTGAATTTGAGTGGAGCTTCATTAGATGCCACTTGATCCTTTTGACAAGTTGTGACAATTTTAGATCCCGCTGTCACCGTGCAGTATAATCAACACCTCTTTAAAATATTAGATATTAAAACTATGTTTTTATATTTATAAAAGAAAAAAAAAGAAAGAAAACAACCAACTGGGTAGTAGTTTATCATAAAATGGTAGTAAAACATGAGGAACACCGGTTTGCAGTGTCCTGCTTCTTTAGGTGTTTCTTGAGTGCATTCATAAAGAGCACTGTAATCACTGCCTGGAGGGAAAAACAAGATTATTCATTTAAAAGAATCTTAATTTAAGTTTTATATTGGACACAAGCTCTCAGTCTACTTTTTAAATAACTCATTTGAATGCATAATACTAATATCTTGTGATAATTTCACTTCCAGCCCTTTTAGCAGCTTTTATCTTTTTCGTTATTTGAAAATGGCACGACCTTGGATTTTCCTTCATTTAAGTTGAGTTAAATGGGAACAACATGAAATGCAGACTGCAGTGATTTAAAGGTTTTCACTACTGTAAATGATAGTTAACATTGCCATCTACATAAAAATATCAAGCAGCATTTGATCAGTTATCACAAATAATGAAGTCTTGTTATTCCAACCTTCAGCTGGCCTGTCATCGTAATGCCTATTAGTGATATTAAATGTTTTTCTTAATATAATATAATGTAAATTGTACAGTTAAATAAGCATAAGAGCAAAATGTATTTTGCTGGTTGGTGTAATACTGAATAATAATGTCACTAATAGGAACAGAGCAGACTCTTTGCATCCTTCTAAAAAACAACAGATAGTTCCCACGCTGCTTCTGTTTGAGACTTTGTAAATAAATTCACACTCTTAAAGCAGTCAAATTGCAACACCTACATGGTTAAGATGAAATATAATGAAAACGAACGCACAGGCACACAAAGCTTCAATGCAAAATCTTTTTGTCTCTCTGCTTCTTTGGCTTCGCCTCCGCATGCGCTCACCTCAAACATTTTCCGGCTTTACTTCCTCCCTTGTCTCTCTCTCTCTCTCCTCCTCTCAGCAGCCACCTGTGCATCCTACAACTTCTCCTTCCTCAGTCCGCAGGGCATCAACTTCTCCTCCTCTCAGAGCTCAGCCCCTTTTTGGTCAGGTACTCTCTACTTATCCTTTCCTTTCCCTCGCTGCCTCTGTTGTGTTCTTGCGCAGCATCTCTTGTAATTACATAATAAGCCTATGTACCTCGACCTCATTACTTCTTCTCTGTGGCACTCTTTTCATTAACAAGAACACCGCAGTTCTTCCCAGGATGACATTTCCTCATTAAATCAAGAAAAGAAAACCAATTTCCTTTCCAGTGATGAAACAAGTTGTCCTTTCCCATCGTGCTCATTTGTCATTTTGTAGCAACAGCGTGTCAGGCTGAAAACTGACCTGACCATCTCGCCTTTGTACATTCTTCACAACTAATTATTACCATTATGATCAGTGTGACCTCGTCTTACAACCGTTACCCTCATACATAAACATGAATATTCATCAATACCAGTAAATAATAACTCTTGTTACGAATTCAGTGGTGCGCCATTGGGTTAATTAACTATGGCTCAACTCCTATTGTTATCGATTTTCAGTGTTTACACCTCGAGTAGTCAGCACAGCAGTGGCCAGGTATAACTTTGCAGCGCGAGACATGAGAGAGCTGTCACTGCGAGAAGGTGACGTTGTCAAAATCTACAGCAAGATCGGTGGAGACCAGGGCTGGTGGAAAGGAGAAGCCAATGGAAGAGTAAGTAATTATAAGAGTGTTTATTTGTGAATGGGAAACTGGTCAGATCCAAGGCATAATGCCAACACTGGATTAAATACCTTAATGCTGTATTACTTTGAGTTTGATCAAAAATGTATCCAATTAGCTTTATGAAGTTAGAGATCTGCAAAAAGAAATTCGGGTGAGCATGTCCCCAAAAGTGCATTGATCCATTTGACGATTTAACCAGTGATATTGGGTAAAAAGGAAAAAACAAAACAAAAAGATGTGGTTGAAAGACAAAAAACTAGCTGCTGGGAAATGTGCCAGTTTAATAGGACGGTGGTAAAAGAGAATGTGATGTCAGCATTTTATTTTAGGAATGTTCCCTATTAGGCTGTAAATTTAGAGTTGTGCTGTGGAGCTAGAGGATCTGCACAACTTGAACGGTTGTAAAGCTAAACCTTACCACACTCTGCTGTACAGCCTGGTGTAAAAATGCCATATAGTCTAGTTTTGAGTTTTATCAGTGTTTTCCCACCGTACTTTTATTCCCTCGTGTGGATTGATGGAAATAAGCTTTTAACTTTCTCCTGTGAAACCATCTGCCTGCACACGCAGTTTCTTTGGATTTGTCTCCGTGTAATGTATGACCTTGATGGAACAGAAGTGGTAAAAATAGGTAATCTGTATTCAGCCGATGAAGGCTGAAATGTGCAGAAAAAAGCAAAACACATCTACACCTGGTATAACTCAGCAAAAAAAGTATTTGGTAATGCAATGTGTACAGCAAACAAATAGAAATACGTGTACCATATACTATGATAACCAGGTCAACTAATTTAACCTGCTGGAAATCTAATCTGACAAAGCCTCTAAGTTTTGAAGCTGAATTGTCATGATTACTGCTGTGCATGTGAACGATATCAAGCTCACGAAATTAGTAGATGCTAGTCATTTCTACATTATGAAGAAATACCCACCGTAATTGGATGATTTGCTGAATATAGTGGCTATTAGTGGTGACATCAGAGCTGCTGTTTAATGGCTTTTTACTTCTTTTTTTTCCATTCTTGATATTTATAATGGTCTGCCCCTTAAGATTTGATAACCTAGTGCAACTGATGACTATTGCCACATGATGGTATTCATTTTACTTCCTTTTTTTCTGTGTTAAACTCAAGACTGAAGAGCTGTCCACAGATGTTGACTTTCCAGTTCTGTGTAGACAGTGTTGCTCTCCCAGAGCCTATGCTAAGTAGGTTATCACGTGGTTGGTAGTTTGTTGGTAATTCAGCCAGTATACATGGTGCGGATCTGTTTTTGGTGTTTATGGACAGTGCACATGCTACTAATTGAATCACAACTTAACTTGAGCACATAAAATATTGTTTATCTTTTTAAATTAAGACATTTACTACGTTCAACACTCAGTCCAATTCACAAAAATTGAGAGACTCGAGATCAGATTTTCTTTGCACAAAACATACCCAGATACAGACCTCAACAGGTATTAATGCATGTTTTTGTGTTGCTGTAAATACAACCTTTGTATTTCTATTATCTTGTTAGTTCAGTACATGCTTTACAATTCTAACAAGTAGGAGAAGTCGTAGCCTAGCAACAGCTGAAGTAGTATTTGAAGTAGCCTTCAAGTATTTTTTCAGAACAGAGGCAAGGCTGCTACTGAGCTGTGCAGTTATCGGAAAATAACGCACATCTTCTGGCAAAATAATATAGAGGAAAGAGCTCCAAGAGCTCTCGGCCTAATGTAGTCCTGCCGCACATCCAACGGATTCACGGCATGTAAACAAAACAAAAAAAAAGG
>VURO01008752.1:14942-40714 GCA_015108175.1 Pelvicachromis taeniatus
TGAACCCAATTAACATCTTTTGTTTACATTGGTTGATGTAAAATACTGTGTGTGTCTGATAATGACTGTTTCATGTTACAGATTGGATGGTTTCCTTCAACTTATGTGGATGAAGAAGGAGTGCAGTAAGGCTCAGATGTTGCTGGTCTGGCTCCCTTTAAATCAGGAACCATCTTCTATCTACTGTTCTCAGAGAAAATTACTCAGTCTCTCCAGGAAAATAACACAAGGAAAAAAAAACACAAAGAACTTTTTTTGTTGTTGTTTTGCTGGATACTCATTTTTCAGCGAGCGTTTCTACTCTGTTTATCTTCAATTATGCATCAGCTTTTGTCTTTGCTGGATGTCCTGTTTAATTTCTGTACAGAGGAAAAAAAGGAAAAAATGGCTTGCTGTCTGTCTGCAGAGACTTTACTGAGGACACAGCAGAAACTGACTGCTGATAGCTTTACTTTGGAAAAAAAAGGCTCCCGTTTTTTTGCAGGTCTACGCGAGGTGAAATAATTGTACAGTATAGATAATTTATTGAATAGAGATTATCATCATTACTAATGATTATTGAGTGGAGTTGATTTTAAGCAAAGAATCTGATCCGAAAAACTAAAATAAGAAGAAAAAAAAAGATGCTGTGTTTTTTTTTATGTTGAAAGATTTTGCCTTAGTTGTCATGGTGATGCCTTGTGGGCTGACACCGGTGGAGGGAATCGACTTTGTTGACTGATTTTACTTCTCCATGTATGCATGTGCTCATATGTGGCCCACATAAACACGCACACGCACGCACACACAGACCAATGTACAGTATGGTGCCTTTGAAGAATGGCTGTTGCTTACTGAACCTCAACTTCAGCCACTCAAGAACATTGCCATGCTCAAAAATACTTCACTAAAAGAGAGGAGCTCGAGCCCCCGAAAACAAGATGGTGAGGCATTTATGTCCTAAATGGCAACTGGATGAACTCACTGGATGCGTTTTTTATTTTTTTATAGCCAACACAATGCCATACACAGTCTACAAATCAGTCGTCAGTCAGATGGATACGAAAGGGAAAACTTTCAACTCAACAGTCACGTCACACGATCTCAGTGTTTTTCATGTGATTTTTCTTGCACAGAATCACGCTTCTTCTTTTTTTTTTTTTTTTTAAACTGGACCAATGTTGTTGTTTTTTTTATTATTATTTAAAGCCAAATTTAGCTGTATTTTCAGTGTCTGCACAGGATTTAATTGATTTATGATGCTCTTTCTACCTTGCCTTACTTTTTGTTTAAAAGAGTTGATCAGGTGATGGGATTGTATCCCCCTTAATTTAAATGTTCCTGTGTGAAAGTGATTTTCGTGTTGTGCAGACTGATTAACAGTGTTTTAATCTGAAGAAAAACTGTGTGTGCTATAGACGTTAATCCACAGAAGATGTACTTAATCGCTTTGTGATTTTCTAGGGTTGCGGTGCTTAGTGTTTCCATTTATTTCCACTCATTTCTTCATGCCATACACAATTAATAGATTTATAGCTATTCACACCACAGTGTGCTGGCATCAGTTTTTCTATTGACAGCACAAATGTACCAGGCAGCTTTCTGAATCTTGTTCTACTGATATTAATATATTTTTTTTATTTGACCTTGGCAATTCAGCTTTCTTTTAAATGGTTCAGTTGTTATTGAACACGACCTACTCTTTAGTAAATGGCTTTCATTTCAGAATTCTCATTTTCCAAAAAATTACCATGTTTATAAATACGGACATTCAAAGGCTGTTCACTCTGTCCCTACAAATGATAGACTCCTTCAGGGTCATGTACTTGTGCACCTCTGGACTAGTGCTGCTGCTTTTATTAGTTTTATTCTCACAATGTCCGCTTCTGCAGTTTTATCATGGATGTCAAATTGTGCAGAAAGTAGGTATGCAACTCCTATCCAACCAACACAGCTTCCAAGCCATCACTGGTGGTGAGAGTTAGGTCTCTGTCACTGGGCAGATTTCAGTTAAGAGTTAGCGGTTTTCAAGCCCAGAGGCAGCACATCAGTTCAGGCATATGCGTTCCTGACATCATGGGGCTGTGCACTCTTAAGCTGAACGGTTGCCATTTTGACACAATGTGGGAGACCTAGTGTGCATTAGAGTGGAAGGGGATAGAACAGGACCCACACAGGGTGATCTAAAAATAGCAGCAGCAGTGAATGAGGTCGTTCTTGGTATTGTATTGATTTAGCACACACAACCAATAAGAAAGGCTTTACTAAAATTTGAATGTATGTAGATGTTTATAATGAAGACCGAGTTCATGTTGCAAATAGGTAAAAAAAAACACAAGTCAGACATTACAGCTTGAACCAACTTGACAGAAACCTTTGG
The DNA here is from genome assembly GCA_015108175.1 of Pelvicachromis taeniatus. Taxonomy (NCBI): domain Eukaryota; kingdom Metazoa; phylum Chordata; class Actinopteri; order Cichliformes; family Cichlidae; genus Pelvicachromis; species Pelvicachromis taeniatus. The sequence continues at coordinate 17,302 of VURO01008752.1, forward strand.
AAGTAAAGTGCAAACACTGAGCACATCAGCTCTGGCTGGTTCACAAAGGCTTATGGAGCAGAAGATGCCAAAATGTTTAGACTCTAAACATGCAAGTGTCTAAGATGTGAATCGTTCCAAAGGCCAAATACCCTGGAAAACACAAAGTCCTACCATTCTGTAACGGGGACACACAGGAAGCCTCCTTTTTGTCTGGAATAAGGGGTATCTGGGACATCAGGTGTAGTCACTTTTGTTTTGTTCTGGTTTTGTTTTTTTGTAGTGGACAAGAACCCATTGCATGTGGCTATTAATATTTCAACTCCTGTCAGTTCATCCTCAGAAAAAAATAAGTACTTACTCGTGTACATTTTTTGGATGGTTGAGTATTTCCAAATGAGGTCTATCATGAATAAATATTTCTTTTGGTTTAAATTTGAGACTGGATTCTTTTCATATTTGTTGTTATTGCAAAAAACCTCAGAAAGCACCTAAATGTCGATCTCCAAATTCTACAATAGAGGGAAATTTTGAATTTCTAGAATGAATGCTCTTTTATAACTACATATTTTGATGATCTGCTTCATAGACATCCACCTAAATGTTGAATGAATAAATGATACAATCTAATATATCCAAGCCAATCGAATAACAGAACTTCCTTTTACTAAGATTATCTTAAAGCAATCACATTGAACAATGTTATCATAAAATCCTCACAGTGCATAGCTTTGAATTTAGTTAATTAAAGTCTCAGCAGGACTGCCACTACTGCATATTTTCAGTTTCAAGTTTTCAAACTGTCCTGAAACTTCTCTTTAATTCAGCTCGCTCTGAGCGTCACACTGCATATCCATATTTGCTGTTATACTCCGCTGGTGTGTGTTCGACCGGCTTGTGTCCATGGCCGTTGCTGGAAGGAGCGTGGCTGAGTCCCTCATTCAATGACGTCACGTCAGTTCCATCAACCTGGCAGTAAGTGACCTGTGGGAGCTGACTGGCGCTCTGGCTTGTGTGACGACTGACGGGGCGGCTGTCAGGAGGTGGCGCGTCCTCCCTGTTTGACATAAGAGTGGAAAAGAGCGAGTTAGAGGAGCATTTCTACAGACAGGAAATGCAGAAGCTGGGCAAAAAAAGGAACTTTTATGGACATTTTCAGCTTCAAACAATTTAATTCCGGGACTGGAGGTTTCAAAGTCAAACAAAACTTTATCTTTTTTGTTTTATTTTGAAAATGTAAGTTTATTAAATTTGATCTGCAATATGAAAGTGATGGCATCTCATTTTGCAGTAAAAAGCATGCTTCTTGTAGGACAAAGTGGTGCATTCAGTTTCTAATCACAAACTGTATAAAATGAGTTTTATGTCTCCCTGTTAAAAAGTATCTGGGTGAAGATTTTTCTAAAATACTAATTAAAATATATTAAAAGTTACAGTTTACAAACCAAACATGTTAGTCCAAAACTGACACCTGGCAATTCTTACTCATTAGGTAAAACAGCCCCATGCCAAACAGAAGAGAGTTATAAGAGTGATGTACCTGGCAAACAAAATACTTTTTGTAAGTTTTTTGGTTAACCTGTAAAACATGCTAAGCAGCTCTATGGAGAGTGGTGGAAAAACATTTCTAGCAGATGGCTAAGATTGCTGTGTTAAAACCCAGAGCTGTGTCCCTATTGGAAACACCACCTTTGTTTGACATCAGATACCTATAGGAGTACAAAATACTACATGAAACAGAGTTTTAGGATCACACAGGTCATTTTTATGCACCTACTTTAAATGTTTGGCTGTATTGGGGAGGTTCTCTCTGGGTACTCTGACTTCAGAGGTATACTGAAGTCAGAGTATATACAATCTATATATATACACACCCACCCCCTGCGACACTTAATTAGTGAAGCAGAAGAGAATGAATGGATGCATGGATTGTAGATCTACTTTAACTGCTGAGCTTTCATAGTATGAAATATCTTGATTTACTTTCAGGATTGGCTTATTGTTTGGTGAATATGCCCCCATACAACCAAATTCTGACTAACTTTACGTTCAAAGGAGAATGCCACTGCATCAAATGGACTTTCAGACATTATTTCCTTTTTGCTGGCGCAAAACAAATCAACACAAGTTGTTGGTCTGGCTGTAATTTCAAAACAGAAAAGTGTAGACTCTGGTGCAGTTTGCATATCATAGCTCAAAAACCAACATCGAACAAGAAACTATAGGATAACATGTCTACGTTGGGATGTTTTGCGGCTTTTTAATTTATCAGATTTGTCATATTCCAATATGTTTAGTATGTCAGTAGTTTTACAAGGGCAGGCACATCGAGCCACAGATTAATCAGCTCCAGTGTAGCAGCAGCTACAAACAACACCACACTGCACATGAAGGCTCCTCTCTTATCACAACAGACCAATAATATTGCCATTGGATTTAGCAAATGCATTGCTCTGGAAAAGAGTGCTGTTAGCATTACTACTGAACAGTTTTTTTTGTGCTGGGATCCCAAATTGATTTATTTCTATTTGGAAACACTGGCGAGCTCAGTCTGTTGTTTCAGTTTGAAATGCCAGGGTTAAAATATATAGAAGGTAATGCTGCAAATACTAGCTTTTTAATCTCTTCAAAATTTGTTTAGGCTAATAAGGTTAGTGGATAAAGTAGTAATGTAACCTACATTACTGTCATTGGTTTGGGTTATACTTATTGTGAATGATATGAACAGTTATTTCTTCACATTTATCAAAAATAAAAGGAATGAAATCATTTAGGGAGAAAACAATGGGATGAAAATTCCGACAGTGTCCGACAGTGGACATACACTATTTACTGAGCAAAATAATGCTTCCCTGTAGATAAAAGCAGAGAACTTTGTTGTTTTTGCCTATTTGGAGGCTCTTCCCAGGGGTGCCTACTTTCACAGAAGACCTTGCTTTAACTTTCTCCTCTTGTACTAAAGCATAACATTCACTCTGGTGGTGGTTTCAACCAGCAAACACTAACAACAGCATACAGAGGCATACAATCTCTCCTCGTCAACACTACTGGCTTTCAAGCTTAGCTACTTTGCATTCTGCATTTATGTAACTTTGAAATACCAGCTGGAATCTGCTTTTCTGTCAAAGAAAACATCCTCACACCTATCGCATTTGGCATTCTCTTCTCTCCTGTGCCAGCCAAGGACTCATATTTTTGTTGGTAAAGGGAATAAACTTACTCTGGTTTAGCAGAAATGTAAAAATTAGGCAACTTTGGTTCTTGGGTGTGTTATTCCTAGCATCCTATGGGGAAAAAAAACTGCCCTGAACTAAATGTGTACTAGTTTAATTAAACTCTAATTAGTATCTAATTTCCAAGGTGTTCCCACACCTATTTTATTCTGCTAGTGAAACAATTTCTCTCTTAACTTATATAAAGGCTGATTTCAAAACTTTTAACCTGCGTACAGAATTAGCTGCAAGTCATTAATGGACTCATACAGATTGTTTTCTTCTGTGCTTCTACTCATTTTTATTTTTGCTGCATAATAATGTATAATTATACATTTATTTTGCTGTTTTCAAAAATCATTATACAAAGGGGTGGTTTCTTTTAAAAATGACTTCTTTATATCTCCTGTAATGAATGTTTACACTGATTTAAACACTGAAGCCTGGATTATTTGATCTAGGATAAGATAAGATAGGATAGACCTTTATTAGTCCCACACGTGGGCAATTTGTTGTGTCACAGCAGAAAGTGGACAGGGCAAGTTACAGTAGTAAAAAATAAGCTAAACAATGGGCTAGGAAAAGATAAGAATAATAAGACAATAAGAATAAAATACTATATACAACAGCATAAGATGCTACATTGTCAGGAAAAAAATTACACTTAGTGTTATTGCACTACAACGTAGTCAGAACAACAAAATTGCATTTAGTGTGGATGTGTGTGTGTGGTTTATTCATGTTAAGCCTGGATCAAATGAGTCAACTTGGAAAGGCTTCAGCCCCCTGCAGGTCGATAGATAGGTAGACGGATATTTTTGTCAGGTAGATTGACTCCAAATGCATGACTGTTTTGCTTAATATTTGCTTGATGTCTAAATAAGCAACTGTTGCTTTCAAGTTTAAGTCACACTTCTCAATCTACCAATTTCATCCTCAGTTATAGTATCACTGTAGTCAGAATGATCTGTCCAGCAGCAGTGCTCCCGGTGCTTTGATTCAGTGTGAAATGCTACATCTCCCATGTTCTGGCCATGATGGAGAGCTGAGTCACTATTTTAATTGATATGATTCTCCCTGTGACTAATCTGAACTTTTCAAGCTGCTTTCTTTACTTTTTATCCAGAAAACTGAAGTACCCAGTGGCTTTGACATTAACTATAGTTGTCATCACTCAAGTTATTAGAGCTTTGCCATTTCCCATCTATTAGCATTTGTCTCTGATGACTTGTTCATGTGAAAAGTGTTGAACCTCTGTATGTCACAGATATGGAGAACCGTGTATAAGTATTGTGGCTTGAAGTGCTTCTCTGTCTCATGTGCACAACACTGTCCTCCCACACTGACACTGCACTCGTTTCAATGTCTACTTTGAAAGCATGTGGGCTGTTTTCAACTGCATATGAACCACAACTCCAGCATTTCTTTCTTTTTTTTTTCCTGTTTGGTGAGACAATGTTTATTTGCAACAGGAGAAATCCTTTCAGAGATGTCAGAACATGAGGTCATCTGCAAAACATTGTCCCTAGAGCAGCACTGCGCTTGGTGTCCCACATGCCCTTTTTAACTAGTTACACAGTTTTCACTGTTCCAGGGGCAGGGGAGAAAACTCCACTAAAAATGATAACCTAGAAATGAGCACATTGGATTTTCTCACGTGTGGATTTTTAAACTGTGTTATTTTCACAAAATAAGGGGGGAAAAGGGGGGATCCACAATTTGCAGAGGTCTACTATAGATTTAAAAAAATCAGTGGTAGCAGCAACAAACAGGATTTAGATTTAACATCAGCCTTTTTTTTTAACACTGCTGCCAAAGTACTAAAAAAATAAACCCAAGAAAATGTAGCAGAAATTACATAGGTAATAATGGGAAAAAATACATACATCCTGTGCATGTTTGATGTATTTGAAATGCAAGCGAGTTTCCTGTCTTATTTAAACCTCTGACATCAAGGGCATGGGGTTCTCTTTGCTGCTGAGGTATACGGTGTCATCGTGCCGAAATCTGAAGAGCTCTCGAAGGCTTTAAGTAAAGACATTGTTGATGCCTGTGAGTCTTTCATGGGATTTAAAAATAGCTCCAAAGTATTTTAAACAGCAGACATGTTTGACGTAGACCAAAGGCAGCTTTTCTGGAAAAGGACCTTGTGCGAACTGTGAAGCATGTTGGCGTTATGATTTGGAGTTGCTCTGGTGCCTCAGGGACCAGACGGCTTGCAGTCATTGATTTAGCCATGAATCCTGCATCATCAAAGACTGCTTGAAGATGATGTGAGGCCATCTGTCCAAAAACTGGAGCTGGACCTTAGGATAATGATCCAAAACATGCTAACAAGTCCACTAAGGAAGGTCTTAGAAAGAAGGAATGGAGGGTTATGGAATGGCCAGGTTTAAGTCCAGATTTGAAACCCACTAAAATGTTGTACACGTGGAAATTAGCGTATCCTCCAAAAATATGTTGAGAAAAATCTGAGCAAGCATTTCTCAAACAGCAGAAAAAATATATAAATAATATATACATAATTATAAAATAAAAACTATTCTTGGGGCAGCGCTGTTGCCTCACAGTAAGAACGTTCTGGGTTTGAATCCACCATCTGGCTGGGGCCTTTCTGTGCGGAGTTTGCATTTTTTCCTTATATCTGCATGGGCTCTTTCCGAGTACTCAGGCTTCCTCCCACAATCTAAATGCATGCTGTTAATAGGTGGTTAATGGTTAGGTTAACTGGTGATTCTAAACAGGAAACACAGGAGTGTTTGAATGACACTGATTGGATAAGCAAAAAATGGATGGATGTGTTGAACTCCATTCTCTGCATGTTTATTTCAATATTTGTGGGATACACTTTATTTCACTTTAAATCATTCAGTTCTCTTTAAACATGCTTTTACACGTTTACATGCCAGTGTGTAATACTGCCTTACATTATGCACTTTGAACATCCTCGGTTTTTGAATTCTGCAGAGAGGATAGCAAAGTTTTACTAAATCTTTTCAAGCCAGTGAAATGATGTATTTGGAGGTAGCATTGACTGACGCTAATAGCGGGGGAAGTTAGCCTTCGGGGCTTTCTATCCGAAAGCCTTTAGGCTATCAGGTAAGATACGAGCAAAAAAGTAAACAGATCCAGCAGGTTGTGCAAAAATGGGTCAAACGCACGACTGTCGCCCATAAAAACACAGTTTTAAGTCCAGTTGTGTTTTTTTTCTACCCCCCAAACAAAACAAAAAAAAAATACCAGCTGGATTTAAGCAAATAAATAAGAGTCTCTCATGTGATTCATTAGAAGGGTCAGCTGGTTGTCTGAATATACTTTTAACATAAATTTCCAATAAGTGATTTCTTTTTTTTCTTCCCTGATGACATGTTCATATTCCAAGATGAGGATGGCCAGATTCTCTGAGCTGAAATTGTGAATGAGTGGTTCAGAAAGCATTATTTTCATACATGGACTTTCCCACCATAGAGTCTGGATCTTAACCCCATTTAAGACCTTTGGAGTTTGCTGAAGCCAATTTTAGTGTTTTGACTGTCCAAACCTTAATGCATTTCTGGGGAGTGTATATTACCCACAAAATATAACCTCTAACAGTGGTGATATCTAAAATAACACATATGTTTACATAAACCTTGACCAGACTTTGGGCTAAAATACATCCTTTTGTGTTAGAAAGAATTCACATCTAACAGAATTCCCTTTAAAACCAGCATTCACAAAGCTGGGCGCAAGCTGGGCCACCTGTCTCAAATATAAGTACGAGAAAAGAAGAAGCTGTCACGCCACATCTATTTCACTGTGCCTGACTTTTCTCTCACCCAGTAAGCACATCTGTGTGCTTACAGACAAATTGTGTTTAGCTTACTGGGGATTTAAACATCATATACACCAGTACTCAGTGCTATAAAAAAAAAAAAAATTCTTTCTATAGCTAACTTTTTATTGTCTGCCTCAAAAAAAAAGGCAATAAGTGGAATTAAATATTTGTTTCTAGTCTTTACCCTAAGCTGTCATTAGTCAGTGATCCCATCTACTGATCCTCCATAAAGCAAAGAATATTATTTTAAAAGCTTTTGCTTGAAAAATGCAACCATGCTCCACATGTTTCTCTGTTTTTTTTTTAGTAGTAAAAGAGTACTTTTAAATCACATTACCTTGTAGCTTGGCAGGCCTTCTCTATATCAAATAGGAAGTCTGACATTCCTTCCAAAATTAAAGCTCTCTAAATTAAAATTACAAAAGGCAGCAGAACAAACTTGAATATGTATCCCCCTAGGCTACTAAACAACAAATACAAAATTGCAAATGATTGCACATTGAATTTAGTTATGTAAAAAAAAAAGAAAGTTTTTTAATGGTGTAGTGTGGAGGATATTTCAAAGACTGATCTAAGAAACTGCTCCAGACACTTATGGTATCCACCGCTGTCTGTATGTTTTAAGAGTTATAAGGTCAGCACATGTACTACGTTTGCATTACCCAACCTGAATAAAATGAACACCTTGATTTAAAAAAAAAACACCCATCTGCATATAAAAGCAGTGATGAATGTGGAGAACAGGGATTGAATCATAACATTTAAAAATAGCTCTGGTGGAGAAGAGATATGTTACACACAGAGTGTCATGAAACCTTTTTTTTTCTTTATATTTTTGTTGTATTTGTATGTTTCTTGTTTGGTTTTAATTGATGTCTGAGATTTATATTCTATTCTTATCTGAATCGCTTTGATGTGTGTTGTTTAATATCTTACAGTTGAATTGCCTCTCTGCCTTTTAAAGCTCTGCCGTTGGTGTCATGGTTTTGATCTTTAAAAAAACGTGCACATTCACACAATGTCCTATACAAATGTTCTGCACTAACAGAAGCTGAAGTTTAGCAAAGTAAGTTATCTAGCCATCATCATCTTAAAACGCACTGCTGTATCTGCACCGTACCTGATGTCATTGGAAAACTCCCTCTCATAGCGATGTCTGCTGCTCAACTTCCAGTAAAGGAGCACAACGAAGACCAGGAAGATAAAGATGAGTAGAAGGGAACCAACAATGGTGCCAACTATGACAGCAGCTCTGTTTGGAGCTGCAAAATAAGTATGAAAAACATTAAATGATTCACCCTGAAACTCTGTTTTAATAGCTTGTTTCAAACAAATAAAAGTATAAAAACAGTCATTACTAAACAGTGAGTTGCCATACTTTTGTTAAACCCCTTTCCAAGCTGAAAGTCTACAGTACAGATACATCTTGACTGATTTGGATAACTATGACTATGACGTAATCCAATAACTTATGAGCCTCACTCTCTCTGTGTCTGTCTGTACTTGAAAATGGTTTATGAATTTCAGATTTTCTTGAGTAAATGGTTTGAAGTTGCATATCTCTCATTCACACACTAACACATGCAAAGTGCTTGGCTGATATACTTGATGTACTCCTGAGAGGCATTTTCAAGTAAATTAACGTACAGCCATTGCTCACCTGTTGTAAGCATGACAATCCCTTGGGTTTCCAGCAGATTATTGCTGACTCTGTTTAACTGTGGCAGTATCTTAGCATAGCTAAGAAGAAGTCAAGTCAAATTATTATTCTAAACACAGAAGGGCTCTCTCTGTAGCAAATAATGGATAGGCGGAAGGTTTCTAAGGTGACGGTGCATGGTACTCAAAAATCCTTTCCAGAAAGTGCAACAGTTGTATTCAAAGCATGATCAGGCACACTGAAAGTAAGCACACCATCCAAAGATCAATACATTAAGTAGCAGTCGACCTCTCAAGAGAAGAACCAACTCTTGGCGTGGGATGAAATATATCCGGATTTTATGGTGGATGCTTGAGATTTGTAGTGGTAGCAGACAGGTGTGTGAAAGGAGACAAACAGGGGAAAGAATGATACTGCGGTGTATCATGCTCACAGTAGGGTGATTTTACTTTCACCCTAAGGAGAAGTACCACTCCAGGAGGATTCATATTGCAGCAGGACAATGGGCCAAACACACCTTAAAGCCATGTCATGGATGTTTCATTATTGCACACTGAAACATTGTCAGATCATGCTGAGACATCAGTGCCTGTCAGATTTTGAGTGCTGTTATCATCAAAGGAAACTTAATTCATCATTTATTTCTTTTTTAAAACCAAATTGTTAAAAATATCATTTTGTAATGAAACATTTTCTATTAAACTTGCTTGGGCTCAAGTTTACTGGAGAACACAGTTGTGCTTTAAATGATGTCACCATTGCCTGTAGTAGACCAAATCAGTGTAATCCAAAGAAAACGATATGTAGGTTTCCCGAGACTAGGATGTAAAAGCATGAACAGATTTTTTTTCCTTCTCTATCATATTTCCTGGCAGTTAAGAACAGGATTAATATACTAGTCTTATACTATTTCTACCTGCTTTAATTCTATAATTTGCCACTAATTATGTTGCAAATCCTTGGTTGAAGGCCACGAGCCTAAGGGTTGACACTTCTTGTGTAGGACAGAAGCCTGTACTTGGAATAAAAATGAATGACTATGAATGATTCACTGCTTGAAGCTTAACATCTAAGCACTTATTCAAGGGGGTCTGGACCTGACGAGATGTATTGGGGCCTGCTCCAAAGATCATAAGGCCCAAAGAGAAACTCATGTTATGGATCCAACGGATGCAGATGGTTGTGTGAGTCTTAAACTAAATGATGATCTCATCTGTACTGGCAGGCTGTAACACAGACTGTACTTCCCACTGGTGCTCTCACTGTCAACAGATTCATTGCTTGTGAGACTGCTCTGCTATACCCCTCAATTCTGTCTTGTTTAGATGTATTACTGTACATAGATTGCCCTCATTTAAGGCATTTCACTTAAAACTGAGTAGCGTTTCTGCTAATATTTAATTAGTCCACTTATTTTTTTTTGACACTGCCTTTGCCTTGTTTCATCTGCATTGTAGAAAGCCAACAGGGTCTGCAGACCTGCTGGCAGCAGAATTATCATAGCTTTACACTTGTGTGAATTTGTGATTTAACACTAAAAAAAAAAGTTAGTGATGAAAAACAGAAGGCTGAAAACTTTCAGCGAATAAATGTTTTTCTTGTCACGGAAAGCGTGCCGCTCCCATCATCGTTAGACAGCATAAAAAAAGAACGTCACACTAATGTTACAGTGTGTCAAAAGCACAGCAAAGAGGAGATTTTGGCACAGCTACAAAGAGAGGAGATTTAAGAGGATGAACTCGAACATCCACGTCTTTCATGATCTGATGTGTGAGTCATCCGTCATGCATGTGAACACAAGCAGTCTGTGTGAGCGTGCTTTCTTACGTTTGTTGGCTTTCAGGTTCAGCATGCAGCTTTCTACTCCAACAGCATTGTTTGCTTCACAAAGGTAGATCCCTGCAAAGCTCTCTGAGTGGTTGCTGATTTTCAGCTCTCCAGTCACACTGTCTGGGAAAATGTGCACGTGCCAACAAGCATAGATACATTCAGGGTATACATACTGTACATGCATTATAAGCTGATCAAATGAAAATTGATCAAACCGCTATCTCTACATGAAAAAACAAAAAACACGAAGCTCATTAGTATGCAGGTTTGGAGCAGGTTTTCATTACGTATGCATGCAAACAGAGTTTGTTTGTTGTTTCTCGCTTACATAAGACACTGATCAATGTAGTTTGCATTAAAAATGTTCGGGAAGAACAAGGAAATGTTTCTTGTTGTAGATTGAGAATTAATGGGGAGAAATGCGAGTAAAATGGTAAAATGCCACCATTATAATAGTCTTGCTTAAAATAAGCTGCAGGGTTTATGTTATTATCAAATATTGCCACCGAGGAGTTTTGCCATGCAAGCAATCAGCTTACAAAATGAAAAAAAAAATGTATTTTTTGGAAAGAAGGTGACAAAGTTAGCAAATAATGGACGCTCACAAAGAAAATGATTTTCATTGAGTTTTTGCTCACACAGCATCAAATAATACAGAGCCTCATTCCCAAGGCACCCGCTCTCCCTCCAACACACGCATATACACATACTTAGACTCTCGAGCATGCACGTATTCTCTTTGATTTGCAGTATCATTGTGACATCAGCAGAGGTCACACTTACTCTGTACGGCTCCATCAGGGATGAAGCCAGCTCTTTCTCTCCTCCATGTGTATTTTAAGGGAGTGGAGCCTTTTGCAGACTCGCAGTGCAGAGACACAGGATTGCCAATCAGTTCCCCTCCCTCCGCCCAGCACTTAGGTACAGACGGCTTCTCTGAAATCATACAACAAATGGATAATTTTCCATTGCCATTTCCATTCTATTTCTTCAAAGGAAAAGGAAAAGAAATAAAACAGCAAAGCTTTATAACTTTAGGATGAAAAAGGAGAAACCATTTTGACACAGTTTTGACACATATACAAACAATACAGACATTTTTTTAGTTTTTAGTTTTCTAACTTAGATGTGTTATAAAATGTGTGAATCCCCCACCCCAAAAAAAAAGCACGTCTCCAAGATAAATTACTGTTTCAAGATCAAAATCTATATGGAGTTAAAGCTTGATGGCTAATGATGGCAAGGCTCAACAATTTAGACACCAGTGCCGTCTGGTTTTGAAGAGAGGGTCAAAATTGGTACCCATTAGGGTGAGACTGAAAATGTTACACACTCTCTGAGCATGTTGCACATTTAAGTCTGTTCCCAACAATTTACATACTGAAAGAAGTATTACAAAAATCTGTCCGCCAATTTCTCAAAATATTTTTTTAAACCACTTATGCTATACACGATCGCACAAGGAGCCTAATCTATAAAATGAATTGCTGGCTCTCAGGAATGCCTTGTGTTGCTGTCAGCAAGAAAATAGCTATGGGTTATCTGCTGACATATAAGAGTGTGGTATGGATATTTATTTAACAATGTGTGCGTTTCATTGAGGAGGGAGGTGATGTTATCTGGATTTTTAGAACACTTAAATGCTTCTTGGAAAATATTGGAAAAATAACACAGGCTTTGGCAGATAAAGGTAATTTGGTCCCAGGTTGGAAAGATTACGTCCTTTGGCTCATTTTAAACCAAAAAAGGTTTTAATAAATTGAAACATTAGTGCAAAACAATAATGTATGTTATTTCGTTCCTACCCTGAGACGTAACTGCATGATGTCTTGCAAACTTCTTTTTTTTTAAGAACATTTCATCACTACAGTTGTACAATATGGTGTACATGCTTAGTTTAGACTTTTGGATGTAGGTTCTACAGGACTTCTGAGGGAGTTTAAAAACTGATCAATTATCTGCTCCATTATGAGACACATTATTTAATACTGTACTCAACTGTAAGTCTGGCAGCGAGGTGACTGTCCTCCACCCAGTTACTGCTCAGTCTTCAAAATAGATGAGATTGACTAAGTAAGTTCCTTTTCCCAACTGGCAAACTTTAAGATTCAATACACTGACAAATGGCTCTTACTGAAGTGTCATTAGTTATAGACAAAGCCATCTTCCTTCAGTTCATTCGTTTCCATTTGTAAAATTGCAAACACACCGGCCTCTATTCGCAGCAAACTCCATCCACTGATGAAGACTGATGTCCAGAGAAAGCTAGTAAGTGAACCTTCATTTCAGAGTGTGTAATTCAGTCATGCAAATATCGACTCTCCTGCAATTAATTACAGGACTAAGTTCTAAGCGATCGGTTTTGTAGTGCGTTATAAAAAGGAGTAAAACGCATTTTCTAACAAACCAGGGAAACTTTGTTGCAGACTAAATGGTTTAAGCACTAGATCAAATTGGCCCATTTAAAACACATTTAGAGACTCACTTGTCATCAGATAAATCATTTTTTCTTACTACTACTTCTTTTGGGTGCCCCCTTTAAGGGTCACCGCAGCAGATTACCTGCCACTATCGCACCCTATCCCTAGCATCCTCCATCCTCATTCACACTATGACATGACAAGGCAACATTAATTTCTTAAATAGAATAAGTGCTTCCTGAAGTACTAAGCACACTGCAGTTTGGAAAGGTGATGGACATAAATATTGCAGCTAGCTGACATTTGGGATAACCCCAAGATGGAACCTAAAGCTGGGTCTTACCCATTACCACCAGCGATATCTTGTGCATGTCCACTCCAGGTGCTTTCTTCACTTTACATTGGTAGGTAGCGGTGTGAGCAGGTGACAGCAGAGCAATCGACAGTGAAGCATCACCCATCGAGGGATCACCAGCAGCAAAGTTGAGCTCTTTTTCAAATGCATGGTTACCATAGAAGTACTTAGTGCCACCTGTATAGGATACAAGCTGATGGAAAAAATACAAGACAAATATAAGCGTAATTCAGCAAGTGACTGACATGGAGTTAATGTTACATGCAGTGTTATTAAATTAAATGTAACACACGTGGTTGGTTGAATTACCACAAACCCTGTACCTCGGAGGGTCTATAAAAATCTCTTTTAGCTCAATGTTTTACTTTTAAAGCACGTTTACTGCGGCTCAGTTTCACAACACTCATCAGTCTCATTTCCAGCAACAGCAGGGAGCAGCAAAAAAAAAAACCCCAAAAAACCTGCCAAGCACCAAAAGGCATAATAACTAGTTAGTAGGAAATGGAAATGCAGTTAATTTTTTTTTTTCCTCATTTAGCCAAGAACAAATCGGGGAGATCTGTAGTTTATCTGCACATCATCAAGAAGAGAAACAACTCAAAATTAATGCTTTCAGGTTTTGGTTTTATATGGATGATGGGATTTTTCCCATTTGCAAGACTTGTAAATGAAAAATTGTTTGATCACAAATTAACATAACATATATACACATTTTGGTCAGATATTAGACATGTGTGCTTATTAGCTAGTTGTAAGTTCTTTAAAGTGGACCTATTGTTTGTCCCTTATTTTCCCTCCCCCTTTTTTTTTTTTTTTACCAAGCATAGCAAAAGGGATGAGGTCACTGAGTTAAAGTAACACACAAGAAGAATCATGCAATATGTGCTCCACATTTTTTCTCTTGGCTCTGTATAATGTCAGTCAGAGAAGATATCCATCATTTCAGTCACTGTGTTCTAGATCCAGCGCCAGCTGTTCAAACCTTTGTCAGCCAGTCAGAAGAAAGTTGGCTAAAAGGAAGAGTGTCCTTTAAGAGACAGAAACTAAAATAGCTTTTTAAACAGAACTAAAAATCTGTACCAAAGCCCAGGACAAGTTAAATGGTGATTATTTTGAACTGTGAATTATGCAAAACCACTCCATAGTAGAGAACAAGAATAAAGACATGGAGCTGGAAATGTGCATAAATAGGTCTACTAGTTTACAATTAGGGGCAAAGCCTCTACTACTTTATGTGTAACACTACAACATATCACATTCAATTTTGACTTTAATCAGAATTTTACAATGTTTTTAATATTGGCACATTATACAAAGTAGCACATAGTAGATCTGGTCAATCATTGTATCGACTTTGCATAGGTGGAGAGATGAAAGGAGGAAATAAACATTCTCCTAAGTCTTAAACACTAATGACTTGTTTAATTTGAAAGGCAAATGGGATAAACAACTAATTCCTGTGAAATTAAAAGGTAGTGAGAGTTCGGCTCTCCAGTCTCCTTGAATGAATATTAGTTTAGTCTTAGAGGTTTGGGGCGCATGTGCACCACATGAGATTTAGAATAGAAAAAGATGATGTGAAATCTGAATAGATTAGAAGATTTAGAGATTGTTTTGCAAAGTGCAAATGGTTATTTATTTTACACCTAATTAGGGGTGCATGCAGGATGTGGTGAATAGAGTGATTAATGACAAAAGGCTACCAAAAGGGATGGTGTACAAGATGGTAGTTAGCATAGCTCTCCTATGTGGGTCAGAGATAGTGACAGATGAGTTAAAGATTGCCAAGATTTGCATTGGGACTGATAAGCAGGATTAAGAGCAAGTATATCGGAGCAACAGCTCAGGTGAGAGTGACAGATGCGAGACGAAGTAAGAGAGGCAAGATTGAGCTGGTTTGGAAATGTGAAGAGGAACGAGACCTGGTATGGTGGGATAAGCATGTTGAAGAGGGAGCTGTCACGCAAGAGGAAAAGAAAAAGGCCAAAAATGAGGTTTATGGGTGTGATGAGAGAAGATTTGCAGGTGGTTGGCAAGGATGTAGAGGGCAGGAAGAGATTCAAATAGATGATCTGCCGTGGTGATGAGTAACAGGAACAGCAAAAATAATAAGGTGGTGTAGCTGTATTCAGAATCCTTATTTGAGTATGGTGAGAGATGTTGAACTCTTTCACTTCATGGACCTTCGTGTTCAAATCATTTGCTAACAATTTCAAAGGTTGTTATTAGAAATACTTTTGTGATTTAGTAATAATTTAATGGAAAAATGGAGACAACATTCAATGCACTTCAGTGAAAGGAATGCCAATCTTTTTTATTGTGTGTTACAGCTGGTCAGATTGACATGCAAAAATATAGGCATGACTCAACTTTAACATGAAAGAAATAATTCTCATAGAGCTAATGAAAAAGAAGCAAACAGTGGAACTATGTAGCTGTAGATTTTTTTTTTTTTTTTTTACTGGAACACTCTGTACCGAAGAACATATCCTCACAAATAACAAAGCTTCTGAATACTGCAGTTTAATAAATTCATCCTGTATGGATTTTATGGATAGGGTTGTCTGGGTATATCTCGTATTACTTCTTACCATTTGATCTTTCTGTGTGGTGTCTGGACTGATCACAGACCATTCGATGTCAAGTTCCCCAGTGTCACGAGGGCTTGATTTGTAGCTGCATCCCAAAGTCACACTCTCTCCCTCTGCCTTACGGATGGTCTGTGGGCCCTTGAATGTCACCTGCAATCCTTGTGTGTATCCCAGCTCTTAGAAAATTCAGAACACTCACATCAAAGGAATGCAAACATTAAATAGATATCATAAAGGTAGTGCATTAGAGGAGTAATCTCAGATTACTCAATTTACCGGAATAAATCTTCTGTCTTCTTATACAGTAACAGTTGGAATGTGGCAGCGCATGCACTACCAATCCCATAATGCACAGGTCACATCACATACTCAGGCATCAATGCCTTGCTTAGGCTGTCAATGCTGGTTGGACTCAGCTTCACTCCACTACTTAAAATAATAAACGATGACCTTGAGCGTAGGATGAACCTACCACTATTCATCACAGCCTGAATTTCAATTGTTAAAATATCAATATCTTCTAAAAATAAATTAGATATTCAGTTATCCCAACTCATCCTGCTGCCAACGGTATAATTCCTAAATACTTTCAAAATTCTACAAGAAAAACAAGACATCAAGAATTAAACAGACAACCCTTCAAGAAAAACCCCCAAACAAACAAACAAACAAAAACAAGAGGACCAGAAGCACTATGTTTTTAATCATTACTCATAAAATGAAAACGTCTTAAATGATCAGATAACACCCAGTTAGAGATCAAACAGTCTGTAAAGACATCTTAGTTTCAGATCAATCATGCTCCCGTCAGACACACAAACAACATTGTTTCAAAACATTAACAGCAGTAAGAACTGACAGGTTGCACCATCTGTTTCTACTCTAACATTTGATGTACACTGTATGAAAAATTTATCACACATCTGCAACATATTTCTCAACTTAATACCCTGGTCTCATTCTCCTACTTCATCAAGAGGTAATGGCATGAGAATCAGACATTTCTTGGAATATCTGCAACTCAAATCATCCATCCAGTCAAAACGTAATTTTGCAGTTATCTTCCCAGATCTTCCTCCTGCATCTTTAAAACTAATAAACATCTGTCGATGAATAAAATAAATAAATAAAACACCACAAAATGAGAACTAAGCTTCTTTATCATCATCAGGTGGCAACTTGTGGGATCAAACACAAAGCACTTCACAGAACTCAATTCAATGGACCAAATAAAAAGTTTAAATTTAGATTCATATCAAAAACATTACCATATTGTGTACAAAATACACTAGTTAGCTCTGATCACCCTACTTCATTCTGTGCAGCAGCTACACAACTTTGGAAAGATAACACCAGGTCACTATCTGCCTTTCAAGGTAGCTACTACCCCCATCCCTCCACCTGCCCAAGAGGCATATAAGCAATTAATATTACTTATATATATATATTTAGTAATATTTACAGTCCCAAAGGTTTACATATGCCACCTTTTTACTAGGATATAGCCACACAAATGACAGCAATATAAAATATGGTAATAAAAGCACAGTAAAATCTTCATCATGATAATCTTCAAAAGACCAAAGCAAAATACAAGTCATTCCCAGAACATGGCTAAACCCATCACCCCTGTCACTCTGTATGTTCCCCAACTAATCTTTTATCATTATTTGACTTTGACTTAACTCAGACAGGTGTCTCAACGAAAATGGACAGACTCTAAATACATTGTTTGATGTACTTAGAGAATCTTTGTTAAATTATCAGAAGGCTGTAAGAGCAGCAAAAACAAAGTATTTCTCTTAAGATCGTGTCTAATAACTTTCACAAACCTCATATTTTATTTAGCATCATTAACTGAGTTCTTAATCCGCCTACTGCTGCCTCCCATGTAGCATCGAAAGCAACATGTGAAACTTATTGAAATTCTTCATTAATAGGATTGCAGATATCAGGTCTCATATGATCCCTCCTGCTACCAACCCATCTGTTCATACACCAGCTTCGGTTGCTTTTGACCACTCTGAGCCTGTGTCCTTTTCATTACTGAGTGAAGTAGTCAACAACTTGAAACCCACAAGATGTACTCTGGATATGGTTCCATCTCGTTTCCTGAAACATGTTTTTGACACTGTGGGTATGTCTTTGCCTTCTATTGTCAACAGCCGTCTTCAGTCTAGGTGTGTCCCTGCTGACTTCAAACATGCAAAGCAAAACCTGGATTCAGCAGTTTTATCTAACTACAGACCAATTTCTAAATTGCCTTTTCTTTCTAAAGTCCTGGAGAAAGTTGTCCTTCTTCAGCTCCAAACCTTTCTAGATAAAAATGGCAGTAGTGAAGTATTTCAGTCTGGTTTTAAAGTGCACCACAGCACTGAAACTGCTCTTTTAAAAGTTCTTAATGACCTTTTAACATTGACTGACTTGGGAGATTCTGCCATTTTAATACTATTAGACCTCAGTGCTGCGTTTGACATCGTAGATCATAGGATTCTTATCTCTGGGCTTAAACACTGTGTCAGAATCAAAACGACTGCACTGGAATGGTTTAAGTCTTCCCTGTCCAACTTAAGTTTTTCTGTTAGATTGGAGGGTCACATCCTCAAAAACCTCACTTTCTTGTAGTTTTCCTCAAGAAAGTGAGGAAGGGGTCCATTCTTGGCCCAGTCCTTTTTTCAAGTTACATGTTCCCTATGGGTTCAATTTTTTAAAAAAAAACATTGCATCTCATGCCATTGCTATGCAGACGACTCACAGATTTACCTACCACTGAAACGTAAATCTGCGAGTCCTCTGAAGGGTTTGCTAGATTGTTTGGAGGATTTGTTAAGGCATGGATGGCTTTAAACTTTCTTAACTTAAATGAACAGAAAAGAGAGGTCATTGTGTTTGGTCCCTGTGACGACTTTGGCCCCTTAGAAATTTATGAAAAATACTTTGCGAGGAATCTATGAGTGATTTTTGACTCTAATCTAACCTTTGATAAACAGATTAATGCTGTAATCAAGACCAGTTTCTTCCATCTTTGGCTACTTGCTAAAGTGAAGCCATTTCTCTGTTTTAGAGACTGAGAGAGCTATCCAAGCCTTCATTTCATCTTGCCTGGACTATTGTAATAGTCTTTTCTCTGGTGTCAGTCTATCATCACTGCAGCAGGTCCAAAACGCCGCAGCACTTTTACTAACTGGCACACACAAGCGATACCACATATCTCCCATACTAGAAACCATTACACTGGCTGCCAATTAGTTTTCAAATTGATTTTAAGATTTTATTATTTGTTTTTAAGGTGTTGCATGGGTTAGCACCCTCATACCGTTCTGATCTTTTAAATTGGTATACTCCTGCAAGATCACTGAGGTCTGCGGATCAATTGCTCCTGGCTGTCCTGAGGTCCAGATTAAAGCACAGAGGAGATCGGGGCTTCGCTGCGACTGCTCCTAAATTGTGGAAAAAAACCTGCCCCTTTCACATCAGGACCTCCCCAACATTAGACACTTTCAAAACCCATCTGAAAACCCACTTTTATTCCTTGGCTTTTAAATCAGAATGAGGTTGTACTACTTTTATTTGTCTTATTTCTTACTCAAATCTTTTATCATGGCTTCTTAAGTTTTATCTCTTTTGATTATCTTAAAAGTACAGCACCTTGGTCAAGAGTTGTTGTTTTAAATGTGCTATATAAATAAATTTGATGCTGTAATGGAATAATAACACTAGTAGTATTACTCTCAGTTATCTTTTTCTGTCCCTAGATTCTCCCACTTCTAATATTCATCCTTGGTCTAAAACCTTTGGTTATAAGGAGGCGCACAAGTACCCTTAGAGGGATTCTTATTATTTTGTCATCTCTTGTATAAACTGTATTTGATCGATTTCTCATTAGAACCTCCTCCAGGTATGTTGTTTTGCAATAAATAAAGAGTTCAGAAATGTCTGCTAGCTGTTTAATTACAGCTGTGCCAGTTGTAAGTAAAAATTAATTACACACATACTGATTCTAATCTAATCTTTCTTTTTGTTGTCAGTGATAAATATCCTATTTTCACACTTACTGGGCCACAGTTTAACGTCACCACATCTGATGATTCAGGATATTTTGTTAAAGGAAGGCTGAGTAAGAAATGACAAAACAAAAACATAATTGTTTTAGCCAAATGTCACAAAGGGATATGAAAAGCACTTGAACAAATTAAGAAATATTTAAGACTGGTTACAAGTTTTTTTTTTAAAGCAGACCTCCAGAAGAAAAATTAGGTTTAGAGTATAAATAACTCTATGCTGTTCTTGGCAAAACTAATCTCAAAGAGCTTTGTATCATTCTTTAGCTGTCACAAGGCCAACATATTTAAGCTCAACAAGAGAAACTGGGTTTAGTGGTATGCAAACATTTTGAATTAGCTGCAAAAGGGAAAAAAAAAAAAAACTTCCAGTGTTTCTTTCCTTCACCCCAAAAATACATATAGCCAGATTTAGCCTCAAAATGGCCTTTGAGGAGTATCTCTCACACATGTTTATTAATTTAGCGTAAGTATAACAATTATTGTAATACTTTAATTTATAGTTGTGGGCAGAGTTTGCATGTAGTCACCATGAGCATTTAATCATTTGATTAAACATTCATTAAGCATTTCTTTAATGGCTTTAAAAAACTGAGTGCACAAGTTTGAATTTATTTGGGATTTTATCTAGAATTGATATAGTCCTTTTAAGTTGGCTGGTTTCCTGGCAAAAACTTTGCTTTTAATTATAGTCCACAAATGTTCAAAAGGGTTAAGGTCGGGGCTTTGGCAAGTCCATTCCAGAAGCTTGATGTCAGCCTGGCTTATCCATTCCTAAATCAGTTTTGGTAACATTGAAACTTCTGTCGAAGTTTCATTATTCGACCCCCATTCTGCATTGCATGAGTACCACTGGCAGCACAACAGCCCGAGAGCATAAAGCTACCACCACCATGCTTGACAGCTGGTATAGTGTTTTTAGATTTGAAGGCCCCACCTTTACTCCTCCAAACATACCTTGTTAAATACCTTAATCTTTTTCTTGCCTGATGATGAAAGTTTCTCCAGAAGGCATTTCGCCTGTCCATAAGAGCAGTAGACAATTTCAGTTGAGCTTGATTGTGTCAATTTTAGAGCAGGGGCTTCTTTCTTGGTTGGCACCCTCTCATTTTGTGGTGCTGTAAAGCTTGCTTCGCTGTGGACAGTGACAGTGGTGTTCCAGCAGTTTCCAGTTCATGCTGTGTCACCCCTGGATGACCCCTGAATAACTCGTACTTATGCACAATTGTTTGAACAGATGATCCTGGAACCTGCAATTATTTACAAATGTCTCCAAGAGACCTTCCAAACTTCTGAAAATTTAGATCTTGATTGAGTTCCTTGGATTTTTCCATTGTTCATGAGTGTTGTCAGTCCAATGAGTGCTGCCAAACATGTCTTATGTAGGCAAAGAGAAACCACCATTTGTAGTCAATCATGATCACTAATGAGAAGTTAATAGACCTTGGCCCTGTCAAGTTAAACTACATTTTAGCGCCTTCAGCACCACTTACTAAAAGATTTAAGTGAATGTCTGAATACATTTGACCCTGTATGTGTACTTTTGACCCTGTGTGGGCTAGAGAATGCTATATAGTCATTACACCCCAGAAAAAGAAGAGTTCAAATAAATCATTAAAAAGCCAAAACAAATTACCATGATATTCATACCCATAATGAGTGCATGTGAACTTCTGACAACAACTGTAAGTGCTTAGTGAGAAAAAGTACATAAACATAAATTACATTTCAGATAATTTAGTTTGTCTATACTAAATAAAATATATTTGAAATACTTCTCTGTCAAAATACAAAGAGTTGCCCAGTATAAGAGCCTCACCCTGAAGAAGGAAAACACGCACACACACGCACAAATGTTACACATATGCGAGTCCCAGGAACATTAGGGAGTCAACAATCCTCTCCAAACATAATCTCTGATTGGACAGCCCGGGCACCATGGTAACATGGAAAACTAACACCACTGAGCTCTATGTCTCAGCAGACTTCAATAGAGACTAGATGTGAAGGTCTCAATTACTGTCTATAAAAATATGCATTATTAAATGTTAGTTTTTGTAAAACTGCTATGCAGTAGATAAACAGACCATATTTAGCATTTATGCATGCATAGGTATATTCATTGATTCAGTCTTTGTTCTTACCTGAGCTCAAGAGAACTGCAGCACATAACAAGAACACAGAGAGCCAGGGCGGAAAGCTGAGGTAAAATCCTGTTCTCAAATGAGTGCGGCTTTGTTTAAACATACTGTTCCTTTTCAAAATAGTCACTAGTAGCTGGTCAAAATAATGAGTACAGTGTCCTCAAATATATAGTGTATACGTCATATGTACAAAAAAAATAATTTAAAAGTATTCATATAGATACTTTATACTGATATTACCTGAATGGAGGTGCTACACGCACATCTATCTGTGGAATACAAAGGAACAAAAGCAGTGGGATACCTGTTGCTCTTGCTTTAATGTGAGCTCCTCCTGTAGCCCTTCCTCATTACCACAAAGCTTTCTGATTGGATAGTGACCACTTTAACAAAAGGTTACTGTGATATTGCTATTCAGCTGTTAATATTGCTTTTAACACCCTCCATTCTTCCCTTTGTAATCACAAGTTAATGAATAAAAATTATGTACAATTTTAGAAAACCAATCAAAATGTGCTTGAGGAAATCAGTGTCCAGGCAGCTGAATAACAATGCAATACAATCTCTCTGTAAACAAGGGAAACTGAAGGAGCAAACAATGGCTGGGAAACTCAGGGTGCTAATTTGGAGAGAGCTGAACTCCACTGAAAGCAAATCACCTGCCACAAATTGCTGCTTTGTCTACAGTTTGCTTTGTGTGTTTTTTTTGTCCAAGCTGTCTGTCTCTGTTCAGTCTCCTATTACCCATTAAATGTGTTTTTATCGATTTTTTTGGTTTGTTTTTATACCCCCCCCCCCCACAAAAAAAAAACTTCCTGGAGACGCACTATTACTGTACACCTTATTTCTTGTATACACTGCCTAAACACCTCCCATTTGTCAAATGTCCATGGTTTCAAATGAAAGGTTATTACAAAAAAAAGGAAAGAGTACATGACGTCTAAAGTGATGAAAAACATTTTTTTTTTAAAATTATTTGCTTTCTTTTTCTTTCCTTTAAAAAAAAAAACCCCTGCAAAGCTCATGTCTGTGCTTTAAGAAAAGGTGCAGTGCTCTTCAGCACACACATGAAGAAAATACATGAGAGGCAGAGGACAAAGCTCCAGCTTTATGTGTACTATATAAGATATATCATGCTTATTTAAAATCTATATATTAATTTTCTCTGCTAGTCACTACATCTATTTTAAAAGCGCTATGTCTGTTTTAGAAAGTAATTTTATCCATGGCCACTATTTGATAAAGAACACTATGAGAAAAATCATCTAAAACCCAACTTACCTTCTCTTTGACCTTGCACACCCACTCATTTCAAACTTCGAGAATATACTGTAAAGTTTTCTG